>JAPKLW010006544.1:0-17145 GCA_026898455.1 Plectranthus barbatus | reverse complement strand
TTGATCCTCATCGGAAGAAAACTTTCTCTTTAAATGATTATTATTATTATTATTGGATGAGTTTGTAACATTCACCGAAGATTAATGCAAACAATTAATGATATAGAGAGAGTCAATCAGTTTCCCAAGACAGATAACATCGTTTTTCCCAATGATAGATACTCCACTATAAAAAATAACTAAAAATCTATCATTAAATAACTTGGAAACTGAAATTAAGTTCTGCGAAAACACCGACACATATAAAACATCTCTCAAAATAAAAATATTGTTTTTAAAGCATAAAGTAAAATCTCTAATGGCTAATGTTGAGAATTGCTCTCCTCTAAAAATTGAGATGGTAACCTTATCATGTTTCAGCTGCCTTGTCAGCCTGAACCCCTGCAAAGTATAACAAACATGATCAGTAGCTCCAGTATCCACTACCCATGAATAGGTAGAAACTGATGCTAAATATGTTTCCGTTATAGATGCACATGACGTACCTTGTCTTCCTGTGCCAGGCACTAGAATATTTACTACTTCACTTCGCTTGCATTTGCATGGCCTGGTGATGACTTCTGCCTCATCATCTTCGTCTAACCATTCAAGAATTTCTTTAGCTTCAACAACATTCTTGTCAAAAGCTGACAAAGTTGGAGTAAACTCGAATGTCATGATGTCATACTCTTCTAGCATGAGTGCCCTAAGTAACTCAACAAGATGAAACTCGCGCCTGCCAGCTAGAGATTTGATGAAATCATCAAAAGTTTTAGAGAGAGTTCAGGACAATGTTAATCTCCGCCCGATCATTAATTTCTCCACCTCTCTTCATATACTTTCCCATGATCTTCACCATACTTATGAAATGCAGAATTACTTAACTGCCCTCAGTCATCTTCTTGCAAACAAGGTCCTTCACCAGTTCATAAGTGATAGTTCGTCTCACCTTCCTATATACTTTCACGATATCCCTCCAGATCTCAACAGCCGTTTGGAATTTTCGGTACTTGAGCTTTAATTCTCTAGATACACTGTTCATGATTAAGAAGTAAGCAAAATCATTAGAAATCTTCCATCTGTCATAGGCATGGTTCGCATAGGAGATAATATTTATGAAGCAATACTTCCACTTAGGAAAATTCGGACCAGTTAGAGGGTTCAATGTTAAGAGGTTTACAATAGGAGCTTTAGACATATCTGAAAATAATAAATTAAAGCAGAAATTAAAATATAATCGCAAAACTTTGAAACACATAAACATTGAAACCTTATGATAAAATAATATTAATGTTTCCTCCAATTTGCCCAAACATTACTATTACAAGCAACCCATGTGGGCGTTTACGACAGAACACTTGACCAGACTGAATCTTTCAATTCTAGTCCTTTATTTCCAATCCATGTCAGGTTTCTTTAGGCAAATGAAATTAATAATCGGAGACTAACTAAGACTATATTATCCTACTGAGCAGGGGCATCACAAATGAGTTATATTGTGGACAATATCTAAACTAGCATACCACCAAAGCCAACTTTCCCACATAAAGATCTACTAGGACACACCTTGATCTCTTTTAATAAGGTTGTCTAATTAAATTCAATCCCTAGAGAACTTCTGAAAGTTTCATACGCAAGCTACACATGTATACGTTTAGGCATGAGTTCCCACTTCTGAGATGAATTAAATGTTTGTCTTAAAGAAATCCCATCTATTAGAACTTATGAATAATAAATTAAAGATGCTACAATGTAGATGTTTACCCAATAAATTACCCACTTCCAATAAAGGATTGCTTTGTGGAGGTCTTATTATTATAAATAAACAGCTTAGTAATTTTAATTTCATAAGGTTAAATTGTTGGAATTGTATACATAAAAGTATTATGATTGGTATATTGGGAAACGTTATGTTTGATATACTGGTAATAATTAATGAATAAACAACTCCTGTCTGAATTAACAATCATACGATATGAACAAACACATCCAGTTATCTTGTTGATAGGGAGATCATACGGTGTGTAAGAGATCACATAAGATCATATAGATCGATCGACCTAGTGAGATATAAACAGTTATCACAACTGAGATAGTTTCTGGTTTGGCTGTCGGTTTAGGCTGCGACACACAAGTCCATAAGTGGTTTATCTTGACTGTTTTGTGTGACTGGTACATCTCAATGTATTGATAGGATCAACAGTGAGATGAACCATTCTACTTGACATATGAATGAGTAAAGATCTCGGTAACTTGGTCGGATCTAAAGTCTATTGAAAGCTGAGGGGCACATGAGTTGACTGTCACTTTGACTTGCTATGGTAGAGAGTCTTACATGTACTCATATATTTGCATCTTGGGTGATGGCAGTTTGTGTGGGGTTTCTTGAGGCTGGATTTAGATAACCATATCCATTTCAAGATGGTGACATTCCCGGGGAAGCTCACGAGGTTCATTATGCTAAGTAATGCAGGCTGAATCATTTATTCAAGCATATGCGATAAGGGTTGAGTGGTACTACTCAGGAACAATAAGAGATTAATTACATCTGATAACAATATATTAATATTTTCGAAATAGAAGAGGGAGAGAAGAAAGAGGATCCTCCTAATCTGATCTTCTAATCTATATCCCAACTCAATCTGAATATCTGGTGAAGATTCCCTTCAGATTCCTTGCCCGGTTGAGAAACAGAATTTTCTCCTCGTTTCTCAGATCTAGTCGATCACCACAACTCCCAAATTCTGGTTTGCTATGTGCAACTTATGATCTTGTGGTGTGTTAAGATCTGAGGAACTGAGGCCTATTAATAGGAAAATACTGGACTTCTATTAGGCCTGAGTTTCATGGGCCAGACCAGGGACCAGAATGCAAATAGCAAATACGGCCTATCAATCAATTAATTCCCATATTCAACCCATAATGTAATTAATTAATTAATATTGATTCATTCGACTAGAGAATCAATACTGTCCTACTTATTTGCTACCACATTTTGAGGTACGGGTTGAATGGGCTCGGTATATCCCCACATTTAAGGTTACAGACATTCGTTAATTAATTTAAGCTCTGACAAGCTATTTAATTAATTAACATCTTATATTCCTGAGTCAATCCACTCAAACATTTTCACTTATGCATGAACTTAATCAGCCAACAAGACTTTAGCATAACGAATCTTTTGAGCTGCTCAGGGAATGTCACCATCCTATACTGGATGTGGTACCTACTTCTCGTACCAGACAGTCATACACAAACAGCTATTACCCAAGATAGAGATATACAAGCTCAACCAGAGCCTTTCATTGCAAATCAAAGTAATACACAATCTGTATATATTTATGAACCTTCATATAGGCTTAGGATCTCATCAAGCCATATGGATCTAGATTCTTTTAATGTCAGATAAAAGAATCGATCTCGACTTAGGTCCTTATCAATGTGTGCCCCACACCAGCATACCAAGCCATCCAAGATAAGATGCTTATTACCGCGTATGCTGCAGCCTACACCGACAATTTATCCTGGAACTGTCTCAGCTATGATAACGATTTATATCTCGCTAGGTCAAACGATCCATACGATCTTCCGTGATCTACTACACACCGTATGATCTTCCTATCGACGAGATAAGAGGATAATTGTGTTTGCGACACATGTTTGTTAATTCAGACAGGAGATGAACATACAACATTTATGATTCCCAGTACATTAACCAATCGACCTTGTACACAATATACCAATAATAATGCTTTCAGTATATAAATCCATCAAACTCCCACTTATACTCGAAGCATTATGCAGGTGCTTTCCAGAGTATTACGCCTCTAAACTAATCTAGCTATTATATCAATCATTCTATGTGGCTGGCTTTGCCATCAGCCCAAGGTTACGTACATGCATCTCGTAGACCTTCTGAGGAAGAGCTTTTGTGAATGGATCCGCTAGATTATGTTTTGTATCAATCTTCTCTACTAGTACATCACCCATTGCTACGATTTCTCGTATAATATGGTACTTCCTTTCAATGTGTTTTGTTGCTCTGTGAGTTCGTGGTTCCTTTGAATTAGCCACAGCTCCCGAATTATCACAATATACCATGATGGTCTTGGGCAGCTTAGGAATCACATCCAACTCCAGAAGGAAGTTTCGAAACCATACTGCTTCTTCCGAAGCTTCAGAAGCTGCCAAATATTCTGCTTCCATGGTGGAGTCAGCAATGCACTCCTGCTTTGCACTCCTCAATGATATGGCCCCACCTCCCAATATAAACACATAGCCAGAGGTGGACTTCTTTTTGTCTCGGTCTACCTAGAAATCCGAATCAGTGTAACCCACAAGGCACAACTCCTCACATTGATAGACGAGACAGTAGTCTCTAGTCCTTTTCAAGTATTTGAGTACGTGCTTTACCGCGGTCCAATGCGCCTGTCAAGGCTTACTGGTATATTGCTACCATGCCGACAACAAAGCAGATATCTGGCCTCGTACATAACATTGCATACATGAGGCTCCCCATGGACAATGCATACGATATGTTTCTGATCTCATCTTTCTCCTTTATTTCACCGGACACTGATCCTTGGAAAGATGTATGCCATGTCTGAAGGGTAACAAACCTTTTTTGGTAGTTTGCATGCTAAAACGGGCAATCACAGTATCCACATATGACCCTTGAGACAAGGTCAGCATCCTCTTATTGCACTCCCGCAATACTTTTACCCCTAAGATGTATCCTGCCTCCCGAAGGTCCTTCATATGAAACTGTTCAGATAACCACCCCTTTAAGCCCGACAATACTTCCACATTGTCGCCAAATTGGAGAATATCATCTACATAAAGTGCAAGGAACACCACGCTTCCGGTGACACATAGACGATAAATGCAACTCTCGTTTGAACATTGTGAAAATCCTTAGGATTTAATCACTTCATCAAAATGCAGATTCCATGATCGTGAAGCTTGTTTAAGTCCATACAGCGACTTCCTTAGCTTCCAGACCAAATGTTCTTCGCCCTTTAGCACATAACCTTCTGGCTGTTGCATATAGATGTCCCTACCGTCTTCAAGGAACCCATTTAAAAATGCAGTTTCGACATCCATCTGCCAGATCTCTAGGTTCTTATGTGCTGCTATGGCTAGGAGTATACGAATAGACTTAAGCATGGCTACCGGTGAGAAGGTCTTGTCATAGTCTACACCTTCTTTCTGACTATAACCCTTCGCCACCAGCCTTATTTTGAAAGCTGTAATTTCACCATTCGATCCTTTCTTTCTTTTGTATACCCATTTGCACCCTATAGCTCGACAACCATCTGACAAATCAGTTTTCTGGTATACGTCTATAGTCGTAATTGATTCTATTTTCGAATACATGGCGATCAGTCATTTGTCTGCATCCTTATCAGATACCGCCTTGTCATATGTCCAGGGATCGGTATCATCCAGTCCGTTTTCTGGGATCAAGTCAGAGGACAATCCCATGAACGTATACCTCTCAGGTTGGTGGACAACCCTCCTACTACGACGAGTCATCTGAACCGTGTCAGTAGTTGGCACAGTACTCGTTGGTCCCATACCTTGCATTAGGGCAGTGTTGGTATAGCCTCACCTGTTACAGGTGGATTTACCACTACACTGGGCTTTCTTGATGGAATCGCTTCCTTATCCTCAAGCTCGTGGAGGATAATTTCACTCCTGGATCTGTGATTTCTTATTTATTCGCCCACCAAGAATCTTGCGTTGGTACTAAGAACCACTTTCTTATTCTCAGGAGAATAAAAGTAACTACCTTTAGTTTGCCTGGGATATCCTACAAATAGCATCAGCTTACACCTACTTTCTAACTTATCAGGTTCCTTTGTTAGCACATATGCCGGACCACTCCAAACCCTCACTCTGTTAAAACTTGTCTTTCGCCCATACCAGAGTTCCAGAGGCATTTTAGGAACTGATTTAGAAGGTACCAGGTTAAGCAAATAGGCCGTTGTCTCCAAGGCATATCCCCAAAACAAAATCGGCAAGCTTGCATAACTTATCATCAACCTGGCCATTTCCGAGAGAGTTCTATTTCTTCTTTCCGCTACTCCATTTTGTTGAGGGGTTCATGGTGCAGTCCTCTTGGATGTAATCCCGTTGTCTGACAAGTACTTCAAGAACTCGTTACGGAGGTATTCTCCACCACGATCTGATCGTAGTGTCTTGATAGTCTTACCTTGCTTCTTTTCTACCTCAGTCCTAAACTCTTTGAATTTCTCAAAGCATTTAGACTTGTGGCGAAGCAAATAGACATATCCGAATCTTGAGTAATCGTCAATGAATGTGGCGAAGTACTAATAACCTCCACGAGCTTGCGTGGACATTGGTCCACATAAGTCAGAGTGGATCAATTCCAACAGATCCTCTGCTCGAGACTGACTTGCCTTAAAAGGCTTGCTCCTCATCTTTCCCTCTTTACAGGATTCACATATTTGATGCTGTACCACTTGAAAAGAATCCAAGAGCCAATCGCATGCTAATCTTTTAATCCTCTTTAGATTGATGTGACCTAGTCTCAAGTGCCAGAGGTATGTTTGATCCTCATCGGAAGAAAACTTTCTCTTTAAATGATTATTATTATTGGATGTGTTTGCAACATTCACGAAAGATTTATGCATACAATCAATGATATAGAGAGAGTCAATCAGTTTGCCACGACAGATAACACCGTTATTACAAATGATAGAAACTACACTATAAAAAATAACTGAATATCCATCACTAAATAATTTTGAAACTAAAATTAAGTTCCACCGAAAAACCAGCACATATAAAACATCTCTCAAAATCAAATCATGCTGACGAAGTGTAGAATCAACGAACTCCCATCAGTCATCCTCTTGCAGACCACGTCCTCCACAAGATTATAACTGACAGTTCGTCTCACATTCCCATATACTTTCAAAAGGTCCCTCCATATCTCAACTGCAGTCCGATACTTCTTGTACTTGAGCTTTAATTCTCTAGACAGACTGTTCATGATGAGTCTGCGGGCAAACTTATCAGAAGCTACCCATCTGTCAAAGAATTCTCGCTCGTAGCTTGTACAGTTCCAATACTTGGGAGATAGAGGGTCCATGTAAAGCACATGGCCATGTTTTGCAGTGCAGACCATGAAGCAAAACTTCCATTCTGGAAAATTCGGACTAGTTAAAGTGTTTGATATTAAGAGGTTGACAACGTGAGCAATAGACATGTCTGAAAACAATAAATTAAAGCAGAAATTAAAACATAATCGCAAACAATTGAAACAATTAAATATTGTAACCTTATGATAAAACAAAACACTTAACCAGACTTCATATTTCAATTTCGGTCCTTTAATTCTAATCCATGCCTGGGTTACTTAGACAAATGGAATTAATAATTGGAGACTAACTTAAGACAATATTATCCTACTGATCAGGGACATCACAAATGAGTTATACTCTGGATAAAATCTAAGCTAGCTTACCACCAAAGCCAACCCTCCCATATAAGGATCTACTAGAACACACTTGATCCCTATAATAAGGCTGTCTCATTTAATTCAATCCCTAGAGAACTTATGAAAATTCAATACGCAAGCTACACATGTAGACGTTTACGCATGAACACCCACTTCTCACATGAAATAAATGTTTATTTTAAGAAATCTTATCTATTAGAACTTATGAATAATAAATTAAGCAAGCTACACATGTAGACGTTTACCTAATAAATTACCCACTTCCAATAAAGGATAGCTTTGTGGAGGTCTTACTAAATTATGAGCTTAGTAATATTAAATTCATAAGGTTCAATTGCAGAGATTAATTTATGTAGCCAAAATTATAACATTGCTAAAATTCTATCATGCATAGCATGAACCCCGAAGTTATAGTTATAATTAATTACACAAAATAAATCACATAGCATGCTTTAAAGCTGTAAATAAAAGCAGTAAACGTGCTCCTATTATCTACAACATGCTTATATGATGCGCAATTAATGTAAACATATATATCATGCGAAGACAGATAATAAAAAAATAAAAAATGTCCTTGTGGCCCCCATGATACAAAACTAATAATTCTAACTATTACACGTTCGAATTATTTTTACAGATCCTCGACTGGGCTCCCACAACTTGGACTGTGATCTGATTTTATTTTCTGAATCTGGGCCACCAAGATTTTATTCATAGGAAAAATGGACAATCGGGCCAATTAACCAAATCGCAGGCCTAGGCACACATTGCAAGCCCAATAGCCCGCAAGAACTTGGCCCGACGAGCCACCACGGGCGAACCACCGCTGCCGGCGACTCGCCGCCGCCGCGAGGGCTCCCGTTATCATGCAGCAGCCATGCATGTACGTGCAGGGTTGCAGCCCGCGATTCCGCTTCCTCTGGCTATTTCCAGTTTTGCATGCCGCTGCCTGGCTTGCCCCCGACCGTCGTCCGAACTTTTGTTGCCTTTCTTCTCCACCGTCGGCCTCTGTTACTCACCGGAATCACACAAGAAATGAGACCGGAGGCTTGTACAAACCGCGCACAAACCCTAGAGTTTGTCGCACCCCGGTTCGCACGTCCAACCCTCCACCGCCAACCCTGGCCCGCGGCCCCGACCGCTGATCCACTATCGCACCACCTTCGACCTATCGTCATCATCCAAAGGGGGGGGAGAGCACCACCGGCGCTACATGCGGGGCTGCACAGGTCTGCCGTGCGAGCACGCGTGGAACCTAGGGTTCCGTTGCACTGCGCGAGCGCCTCGTACCCCGGCCGCGCTCGCCGCAGTCCCGGCCTCCTAGCTGCCACCCTCGCGTCACCGGCCAAGGGCTACCACGCCTGCGCTTGGGCGGCCATGGCCGCGCGGTTGCTGCCCAGCGTGCCTGCGTGCGTACCGTGCTAAAATCCTAGGGTTTCGCACGCCGCCGCCACCGCTGTGGGTCTGCCGCGCGCCGGTAGTCGTCATGCCCACACTCGCCGACCGCCCTACATGGCGCGCTGCCATCCCGGCGCTGTCATGCATTGTCCCGCTGTCCTTTGTTCTTCTTGTTCTTCATTTTTCGTGTTCTTTGTTCTCCATTTTAAAGATTTAATTTTTAAAATAAAAAATTTAAATCTTACCACGGATTTATCTCGTGGGTGAAAAATGAATCCTTATAAAGGGGCGGATTAACCCGAGAACCATGAGGATGAAAAACATAATCATACAAACCAAAAACCATTCATAGCATTCAATCAATAATAATAATCATGCAAATCATATGCAATATTTTTTTTCCGATAGAGCCAATTAATGAACCTGGATCTGATACCAATTGAAGGGATTCGTGAACTGAATCACGAAGTCCGTTTGCCTGGATCGTTAATTGAAATATCAAAAATAAATTGCTATGCCTATGATTATTCCTAGCATGCTCCTATTGATTATGCATAAAGAAGGTTTATGAGGTATACCTGGATTGCGAAATCCTGAAGAACGAGTGTGCGGAGATCCTCATTATCGTTTTCCCTCGCAAAAAGATTAATTCCCTAACAGAGATAAAATGAATTAAATCTGATAAAAATGTATTAATATTTTCAAAACAGAAGAGGGAGAGAATAAAGAAGATCCTCCTGATCTGATCTTCTGATCTGTAATCCGACTCAATCTGAATATTTGGTGAAGATTCCCATCAGATTCCTTGCCCGGTTGAGAAGCAGAATTTCCCCTCATTTCTCAGATCTAGTCGATCACCACAACTCCCAAATTCTGGTTTGCTGTGTGCAACTTATGATCTTGTGGTGTGTTGAGATCTGAGGAACTGAGGCCTCAATTTAGGATAATACTGAACTTCTATTGGGCTTGAGTTTCATGGGCCAGACCAGGGACCAAAATGCAAAAAGCAAAAAAGGCCTATCAATTAATTAATTCCCATATTCAACGCAGAATATAATTAATTAATTAATATAGATTCATTCCACTAAAGAATCCATACTGTCCTACTTATTTGCTACCATGTTTTGAGGTACGGGTTGCATGGGCTCGGTATATCCCCACATTTAAGGTTACAGACATTCGTTAATTAATTTAAGATTTGACAAGCTATTTAATTAATTAACATCTTAAATTTCTGAGTCAATCCACTCAAACCTTTTAGCTTATGCTTGAACTTAATCAGCCTGCAGGACTTTAGCATAACAAACCTTTTGACCAGCTCAGGGAATGTCACCATCTTATACTGGATGTGGTTACCTAGTTCCAGTACCAGACAATCATACACAACCTGCTATTACCCAAGATAAAGATATACAAGCTCAACCAGAGCCTTTCACTGCAACTCAATGTAATACACAATCTGCATATATTTATGTACCTTCATATAGGCTTAGGATCTCATCAAGCCATAGAGATCTAGATTCTTTTAATGTCTGATAAAAGAATCAATCTTGACTTAGGTCCTTATCAATGTGTGCCCCACACCAGCATACCAAGCCATCCAAGATAGGATGCTTATTACCGCGTATGTTGCAGCCTACACCGACAGTTTATCCTGGAACTGTCTCACCTGTGATAACTATTTATATCTCACTAGGTCAAACGATCCATACGATCTTCTGTGATCTACTACACATCGTACGATATTCCTATCGACGAGATAAGAGGATAATTGTGTTTTCGACACATATTTGTTAATTCAGACAGGAGATGAACATACAACATTTGTGATTCCCAGTATATTAACCAATTGACCTTGTACATAATATACCAATCATAATGCTTTCAGTATATAAATCCATCAATATGAGAATAGATGTTAATGTAAGAAATGAGAAAAAAATCTTAGCCATTAATTTCACAAGATCTGCGGCTATGATTTAAAATTTTCCATCTTCATTTTATCCTTTCTATCTTTCATTGTTGCATATTTAAGGGTGTAATTGTCATTTGGCACATTTTAAATATCTTTTCCCCTCTTATTCGCGATAAGATCATATTTTTCTTACCTTCTTTCGCGCGAGTGATTTGATTTATAATTCCTTCTATTGGCGATTTGCGATTTGTGTCCAGATCTCGATTTCCTTGTTGAATTAGTTTTGAGAGTTCTTTGTATTTGTTCGAATTCGTGATCTCTTATATTCATCAAATTCATATTTTGAATTTTCTTTGCGATCAAATTCTGAGTGATTCATATTCAATCATGGTGGATGCTGGTTTTGAAGGTTTGATTCTAAACATCTTAAGTTACGGTAAAAAAAAATTCTAAACCACCCAAACATCCAATATCTGATTATATACCCCCACACTGATACGCATGGATTATTGTACACGAATTAGTGGCGCTTGCTCATAAAAGGGTTACCACATAGAGATATTATTAATACCTTGGCTACACTTATGGTTTGCTGCTCCATTGCTTCATGAATAGTTGCCCTATCATGTTCCCTCAAGAAAGGATGGTGGTGCAGGCGGCGTGCGTGCGGACGAAGGGTGTAAAAGAGCATGATAGGGCGATGGGGACGGTGCAGGCGGCATGCGTGCAGACGGCAAACGTGCGGGCATGCGGCATGAGGTGCTAATAGCGGACGTGTGGTGGTGGTTGTAAAGGAGGAGGTGAGGAGTGAGGTGTGAAGGAGAAGGGGAGGCGTGGATGAGAAGGTAAATTGAATTTGGGGATATTTTATTAGGTTTAAGGTTTTAGATTTATTAATTTAGAATTATAGATAAAATTTATAACAACAATTAAATATATGTGTTGCCTTTTGTGTAATACACAACACTTAACGACAACGGTAAAATGAACTGTTGTCTTTGTGCATTTTTAAATATTAATGGAAAACAATTTAGACTTCAATCACTCTATGACAACAGTCTTAAGCCTAAACCGATGTCTTTTCAGTGTTGTTTATCAGCATTTTTCTTGTAGTGATTGGAGTACCTTTGATGATTTTGATAACTCCCTTTAGGAGTTATTATTTTAGTGTTTTATAAGTGCCTTTTATTTTATTTCGAGTGGTACTAACCCATTTTAAGTTGTTATAGTGTTGTATTTACCTTTGTTTGCATTCTATGTCATGTATAGTTGAGTTTTGTTGTTTTTAGTTGTTTTGCAAGGAAAAGGAGTGATATTAACCAGGTTTCATGCCAAAGAAGTGAAGAGCAATCCGCTGAGTGTTATGCTGAAGCATAGGAGTAGCATTACTGGGAGCTGAGAGACTGCACAGGGGGGGACCACCTGCAAACAGAATCAGCTTACTTTTCTGATGTTTTCTCAAAAGTTGGACAGGTGTCAACTGTGTTTTCAAAGGGCAGGATGGAGAGTCATGTGTAGGATGGAGATTCAGTGGAAGAGTGAAGATATTTTGAGAGCAAGGAGAGAGAAAAACCATTCCATATTATTCAACCATTATTTTTCCTCAACAAGCTACGGTTTTAGAGAGAGGAAATCTGGGGGCTGCAGCGCAGAGATGGAGGAAGAAGAGCAGCAGCAGCTGGACACCTTGCTGCTGGTTTTTCTGCACCTCTAGTTTATATTTGTAGTTGATAGATGAATGAAAGTTGGCTTTTAGCCATTTTTATTTATTTTCTTTTTAGTTTGGACATGAGCTAAGCTCCTAATACTTGGGTAGTTAACTGGTTTATTTGCTTGAATATATGTTAGAGTTGTTCTTGTTTCAAATCTGGTGTTGGATTATGATTTTGGTTTGTTTGATTCCTTAAACACGACGGTGGTAAGGAATATTTCGTTTGAAGATTAATTTTGTCATAGACATATGAAGATTAATAAGAAAATGCAGATCGAGTAGTGTGAGAACATGCTAGGCAGTGTAGAGAGAGGTTACAAGACCCAGAATTGATGCCTGAACCATGCTGCAGCATATAGGAAAGTAGATAACCAAAAGTTGACAACCCAAGTGTATTTTCTCTTATTGTTAAACCTTATTTATGAAGTTTTTATGGTTATAATTTGGTAAGAACTGTTATAAATCATTTTAGCTTTATTTGGTTTTATCACTTATGCATTTCTGCAATTTTAGTTTAGAAAATCATCACACAAACCTATTTTGCAAGCAATATTGTGTGCACGGCTTGATTAAACACTCTCTAGGGTTCGATATCTGGTATCCTAAACTATATTACTTGTCGATTGCGTATACTTGTGCATAGTTCTGTAGATTCCCTGTTGCAGCAACACAACAGATTTCCAAAAGCTTTCTTAAATAGGGAACAATTTTCACTTCTTCGATGGTTCTGATTCCCTGGGATTAAGAACATCCCAAATCTTTAGGAGAAATAATCTTTGTTTTGCATCCGCAATGACAGCTACAAAGACTCTTTACGTGTTAGCTCCATAGTCATCTACTTCTCGTGATGCCGTAATTACACACTTAATGTTGCGTGTTGACTTGGCTTTGCAAGTTCAAAACTCCCGTCCTGTGCAAAACTTGCACCTGGCATCCACCACAGGTTGATTGCGCAAACTTGCAAACCATAGGCTAACAAACTGATCGTAAGTAAACTTGGAGCTTGGACCCTATTTATTAGTTTGTAGCCTATTATAGGGAAAGCTAGAAACTATGAGCTTGGACCCAGTTTCAATCCACTACTTCACCAGAAAACAAGGAATGTGAGCTTCAATTATTTCCTCTTCATGCGCTACATCATCAAACTCCAAAAGACCGAGTTTGATCACAGAAGATTGTGTGGATCGCATGACCTAGCAAGATATACATGGTTATAACAGCTGGAACAGTGCTAGGATCGAGTGTTGGTTAAGGTTGCAACGCAGTTAGTAATTAGTGGTTTTTCTTGGTCACTAAATGTTCTTGTATGTTTGGTACGTATATATAGGACCTAACAGAGATCGATTCTTTTATTTGACATTATAAGGATCTTCATCTCGATGGCTAGATGATATCTGAAGCCTAATGAAAGTTCAAGAGGTATATACAAGTTTGTGTATCACATTGTGATGCTATGATATAAAGTTTTACATGTGCTTGTATATCTGCATCTTCTGTAATAGCACCATGTGTATGACTTCTGGTTTTGTAATTAGGTGACCATATCCAGTATAGGATGGTGACAATCCCTAAGAAGCTCAAAAGGTTTACTACGCTAAAGTCCTGCAGGCTGATTAGTTCAAGCTTAAGTGAAAAATATTCAGTGGTATAACTTAGAAATAAAAGATGTTAATTAATTTTTAGGCTTGTTAGAGCCTAAATTAATTAATGAATGTTTGTAATCTTGAATATAGGGATATACCGAGCCCATGCAACCCGTTCATCATAACGTGGTAAAAAATTTGTAAGATAGTATTGATTCTCTGGTGGCATTAATCAATATTAATAAATTAATTGTATTATATGTTAAATATGAGAATTAATTAATTGATAGGTCTTCTTTGTTATTTGCATACTAGTTCCTGGTCTGGCCCACGAATAGTTCAAGCGCATTAAGGATTAGAATTTTCTATAAATATCCCTTTGGTTCTCAGATCCCAATACATCATAGGATCATAAGTTGCTGAGTAGCAAACCAGAGAATTGGGAGCATAAACCGATAGTGATCTTTGGCATATTTCGAATCTTTCTAGAGATGAAGTTACATCGGTCTAAGTAGTTTTAAGTAATTCATTGAATTTTAGATTTTATTCAGGTATTCCTTTGAATGCAACTTATGAATACTACTTGTGAGTTCGTGGTTCATTTGAAATAGCCACAGCTACCGAATTATCACTATACAACGTGATAGTCTTACGTAGTTTAGGAATCACGTCCAACTCCAGAAGGAAGTTTCGAAACCATAGTGCTTCTTTCGAAACTTTTGAAGCTGCCACATATTCTGCTTCCATGGTGGAGTCAGCAATGCCCTTATGCTTTGCACTCCTCCATGATATGGCCCCACCTCCCAATGTAAACATACAACCTGAGGTAGACTTTGTTTCATCTCGGTCTGCCTATAAATCCAAATCTATATAACCCACAGCGCACAACCCCTCACACTGATAGACGAGACAATAATCTCTAGTCCTTTTCAAGTATTTGAGTATGTGTTTTACCGCGGTCCAATGCACTTGTCCAGGGTTAGACTGATATCTTGCTACCATGCCTACGGCAAAGCAGGTATCTGGCCTCCTACATAGTATTGCATGCATGAGACTCCCCACGGCTGATGCATACGACACGTTGCTCATCTCACCTTTCTCCCTTTGTGTCACCAGACACTGATCCTTGGAAAGATATACGCCATGTTTGAAGGATGCAAACCTTTCTTGGCAGTTTGCATGCTAAAAATATATGAAGCTTGAGACAAGGCTAGAATCCTTTCTTACACTCCCGTAATACTTTTACCCTTAGGATGTATCTTTCCTCCCCAAGGTCCTTCATCTTAAACTATTCGGATATTTTCCACATTATTGCTAATTAGGAGAATATTATCTATATAAAGTGCAAGGAACACCATGCTTCCGCTAACACATAGACGGTACACGCAACTCTTGTTTGAACATTATGATAATCCATAAGATTTAATCACTTCATCAAAATGTAGATTCCATACAACGACTTCTTGAGCTTCCAAACCAAATGCTCTTCGCCCTTCTGCACATAACCTTCTAGCTGTTGCATATAGATGTCTCGACCTTCTTCAAGGTACCCGTTTAGAAACGTGGTTTTGACATCCATCTGCCAGATCTCTAGGTGCATATGTGTTACTATGGCTAGGAGTGTTCGAATGGACTTAAGCATGGGTAACAGTTAGACGGTCTCGTCATAGTCTACACCTTATTTCTGACTATAACCCTTCGTCACCAACCTTGCTTTGAAAGCTGTAATTTCACCAATCGCTCCTTTCTTTCTTTTGTATACCCATTTCCACCCTTTGGCTCGATAGCCATCTGACAAATCTATTTTCTAGTATACATCCATAGCTGTTGTGGATTCCATCTCTGAATCCATGGTGATCAGCCATTTGTCAGCATCTTTATCAGATACTACCTCATCGTATGTCCAAGGTTCGGTATCATCAATTCTACTTTCCGGCATCAACTCTGAAGACTCTCCCACGAACATGTACCATTCTGGTTGCCAAACAACCCTCCCACTGCGACGAGGCATATGAGCCATGCCATTAGTTTGCATGGTACTCGTTGGTCCCATACCTTACATTGATGGCGATGTTGGTATTCCCTCACCTATTATAGGTCGATTTACCATCACACTGGGTTTTCATGATGGAATCTCTTAATTATCTCCAAGCTCGTGGAGGATAATTTCACTCTTGGATTTGTGGTTTCTTACATATTTGTCCTCCAAAAATCTTGCGAATGGTATTAACAACCACTTTCTGATTCTCAGGACAATAAAAGTTACCACCTTTCGTTTGCCTGAGATATCCTACTAACAGCATCAGCTTGCACCTCCATTCTAATTTATCAAATTCTTTTGTCAGTACATATGTTAGACAACCCCAAACTCTCATTCTGATTAAACTTGGCTTTCGCCCATACAAGAGTTCTAGAGGCATTTTAGGAACTAATTTAGAAGGTACTAGGTTAAGAAAATAGGCCTTTGTTTCCACGACATATTCCAAAAACAAAATCGTCAAGCTTGCATAACTCATCATGAACCTAACCATTTCCAAAAGAGTCATATTTCTTGTTTCCGCTACACCATTTTGTTGAGGGGATCCTGGTACAGTCCACTGGGATGTAATCCCATTGTCTGACAAGTATTGCAAGAACTCTTTACTGAGGTATTCCCCACCACGATCCGATCGTAGTGTCTTGATAGTCTTGCCTAGCTTTTATTCTACCTCAGTCCTGAACTCTTTGAACTTCTCAAAGCATTCAGGCTTGTAGCGAAGCAAATAGACATATCAAAACCTTGAGTAATTATCAATAAATGTGACGAAGTACTAATAACCTTTACGAGCTTGCATGGACATCGGTCCACATAAATCAGAGTGAATTAATATCAACACTTCCTCTACTTGAGATTGACTTGCCTTAAAAGGCCTAGTCGACATCTATCTCTCTATACAGGATTCACAGAGTTGATGCGGCACCATTTGGAAAGACTCCAAGAGCCCATCACTTGCTAGTATTTTAATCCTCTTTAGATTGATGTGACGTAGTCTCAAGTGCCAGAGATATGTTTGATCCTCATCGGAAGAAAACT
>JAPKLW010006543.1:0-17150 GCA_026898455.1 Plectranthus barbatus | reverse complement strand
TTAGACATACTGGTGACAAACTCATCTACCAGTTTGACATCAGAAGCACAAAAAACTATGTCATCCACGTAAATTTGTGCTATAATGAAATCATTTTCTAAATGTTTAACAAAGAGGGTTTTGTCGGCATTACCTCTTACAAAATTTAAATCCAACGGAAAATTAGTTAGTCGGGCATACCATGCACGAGGAGCTTGCTTCAAACCATATAGAGCCTTTTTAAGCCTATAAACATGATCCGGCTTTGACACGTCTTCGAACCCCTTAGGATGTTCAACATAAGCTTCCTCTTCAAGGATCCCGTTCAAAAATGCACTTTTGACATCCATTTGATAAAGTGAAAAATCTGCAGCACAAGCAATAGCAATCAAAAGTCGGATTGATTCTAATCTTGCCACAGGAGCAAACGTTTCGTCGAAGTCAATGCCCTCAACTTGCGTATACCCATGAGCAACTAATCTTGATTTGTTTCTCACGACGTTGCCCTTCTCATCGATTTTATTCTTGAATATCCATTTGGTTCCAATCACTTTCTTGTCACTCGGCCTTGGAACTAATTCCCACACATCATTATACTCAAATTGGCTGAGTTCCTCTTGCATGGACTTAATCCAAAATTCATCTGTAAGAGCATCTTTAACATTCTTTGGTTAAAACAAAGATAAATAACAAGCGGAATGCAGAAGATTAAACCTTGACGATAGACACACAGATCTGACCATCTCACGGTAGTTGACAGGATCCTTCTTCCTAGTTTGGACTCCCTCTGTCATATTCCCGATTACCTGAGACCTGGGATGATCCTTCCTTATTCTGAGAGGAGGGTCCCTTCTGTCGAGGTTTAACACTGGCGTGTCAGAGTGGTCTTCTGTGTCAGAGCTTGGTGAAGTATGACTCGCGGACGGCTGATCACTGGAGGACTTTTCACTGGAAGAAGGTTCTTCAGAACATTCAATTAGATGGGAAGCATCCAATTCATCCATCTTCTCATGCAATGATCCCATCTCGTCAAACACAATATTGACTGACTCTTGAATGGTTTGAGTGTCAAGATTGTACACACGATAAGCTCTGCTGTTGCTAGCATACCCAAGGAATAGGGCTTTACTGCTTCTTGTGTCCAATTTTGTAAGGTATTCCCTGTCATTCAGCACAAAGCAAAGGCACCCAAAAACATGTAAGTATTTAAGATTAGGTTTCTTACCATTTAGAATCTCGTATGGAGTGGTCTTTGTTCCAGGATGAAGATACACTCTATTAATCAGATGGCACGCAGTGTTGACCGCTTCAGCCCATAATCTTTTGGATAGGTTTTTTGAGTTTAACATAACTCTAACCATTTCTTGGAGCATCCTATTCTTCCTTTCAACCACACCGTTTTGTTGTGGTGTCTTGGGTGCTGAATACTCATGAGAGATGCCCTTTCTTTCACAAAATTTATTAAAGCTTTCATTCTCGAACTCTCTTCCATGATCGGTTCTGATCCGTATGACACTGGAGTGATAGAGTTTCTTGAACTTTTTGTACAGCTTCTTGAAGTGATCAAAGGCTTCAGATTTTTCTCGCAAGAATTCCACCCAAGTAAACCTTGAAAAATCATCAGTGCATACTAACACATATTTCTTTCGACCTATACTCTCAACTTCAATAGGTCCCATCAAATCCATGTGAAGCAATTCAAAACATGTGCTGGTGTTAACTGAATCAGTAACATGATAAGAAGCACGTACCTGCTTACCTTTTGTACATGGATCACATACTTTGTCAGGGTCAAATTTTAGGTTAGGAACACCTTTGACTGCATCAGCCTTCAAAAGTTTCTGAATGCAATGGGTACTTGCATGTCCCATTTTCTGGTGCCACAGTTCAGCTTCGTCGGGCTTTGACACCAGACATCTTCCTTCTTGTTCAGCTTGATAGCAGTTATCTGAGGATCTACTGCCAAGCATAACACATCTGTTAGTTTTATCATATACCTCACACACATCCTTGTCAAATTTGACAACCATCCCATCATCGCACAGTTGACTTATGCTGATCAGGTTGGCTGTCAGACCTTCCACATACAACACATGTTGAAGTTTTGGAAAGTCTGGCACATTCAAAGTTCCTTTGCCTGTAATTCTTCCTTTAGCTCCTCCTCCATATGTAACAGAACCACCACAAATTGCTGAGTAGTCCGACAGACATGTTCGATCGCCTGTCATGTGTCTGGAGCAGCCACTGTCAAAGTACCATGTACCAGCAATGTTAGTTTTCAAAGAAGTGTAAACTACGAAGCAGTTTGAACCTGATTTCTGGTTTTCATCTGCAATTCTTTTCCTGCAAAAAGGCTTGATGTGACCTGCCTTGTTACAGTAATGACACACATACTTCTTTGATTTTTCTATCTCATTTGACACTCTGGTGTCAGACTCGCCCTTTGTGAATTTGATTAGGTTCTGGGAGTCAAAAAAACTAGAACTCAGAGTAGATTGATCGACGTATCCTAGTCCACTTCCATCAGAGGTTTTGGTGGCAAGGATCTCATCTAGAGTGTCACGTCCATGATTGATTTTGTCAAAGACAGAGTCAGCTTCCTTCAGCTTCTCTTTGAGATGGCTGACTTCTTTGTCCCTTCTAGTGAGAAGGACTTCTAATCTCATGAGCTGTCTCCTAATGGACTGATTCTCCTCTTTTAGTCTTTCAATCTCCTGTCCTTGCTCTTCACATCGTTTATCCCCAATGTTAAAAAGATCACTCACTTTCTCCATTTCTTCTGGAGAAGAGACAAAATTTCCTTATTCCTCATTGCTTTGACCTGAAACATACTCAGACATTGACACGTCAGAGTTAGATGCATTGTGCCGGTTGCTTGTGTCACCACATGGCACAATAGAGAGATCTCTTGCATCTTCTTTCTCCTCAGGCTCTTCAGTGTTGTCCACCTCCATCAAATCATCTTCAATGAACTCCTCAATCCTAACATATAACACAACTTGCTCATCCTCATCCACATCAGTGTCAGAGTCTTCACTCAGGGTGGTGTTAAAGTTTAACTTCTTTCTTCTTAGAACAGTAGGACATTCGTTAGCAAAATGACCCATTCCAGAACACCCATGACACTTGACATTATCAAAAGTAGAACTTTTGGAAAAAGGATTAATACCATTTTTGGCATATTTATCACTCTTACGTGAGGATGTGGTTGAGTTACTTGAGGCGCTTGAAGGCACGAAGGTTGTAGTCTTGAATCTATTTGAGCTGGATTCACCTTTTCCTTTCTTCACAGATCTCATAAATTTGTTGAACTTTTTTGTCAAGAGTACTAGATTCGGCTGTTCCTCATCTAGCAATTCATCGTCTGACACTTCGAGGTCAAACTTTAAAGAACTTGACATCTTATCGGTTGGTTCTTTTCCAATACGAAGAGCAATGCTTTTGCCCCTGTAGACCAGTTTTTGTTCATTCAAATTCATTTCAAAAGTGGTAAGAATGCTTACCAATTCACCAATTTCCAGCTTTCCAAATCTCTAGCCTCTTCAATGGCAGAAATCTTGTGATTGAATCTTTCAGGTAGAGTCCTAAGCATCTTGCTGACAAGTCTTTCATTGCTAATCGGTTCTTCAAGTGCGAGAGCTTCATTCGCCATGGTCACCATCTTCTCAAAGTATTCGGTGATGTTCTCATCCTCAGCTATACGGAGATTCTCAAATTTGGTAGTAAGAAGTCTCATTTTGGTCTTACGCACACTTGCTGACCCCTCACACTTGGCTTGAAGGATAAGCCAGGCTTCTTTTGCTTCCAAGCAACTTGAAATTAACCTAGCACAACCAATATCAACAGACATAAAAATTGCATTAAGAGCTTTAGCATTGCAGTTTGACAATATCCGTTCCTCATTTGTCCATTTTCCTTCTTCTTTTGGAATCATGACAGTCTTTGTTGCATCTTCTGGATCTGGAATTTCTTCCTTAGGAGGTGTCCATCCTTCCAGCAACGCAGCCCAAGCTCTTTCATCAACAGCTTTGTTGTAAATTCGCATACGGGTTTTCCACATGTTGTAGTTGATCCCATTACTATCCAACACAGGAGGACGGGCTGGCACACTAGACATATCCATCGTGAAAAACTGCACTTAGAAAAGAAACTACTTAGTCCGTCAAGTAGAGGCTCGTGACGCCAATTGATATAATTTAGTGCCCGAGTTTAACACAATGGTGTCAAAGATAGTAAAACACAAAGGTTTGACACTCGCAAAATAGAGTATTTTAACACACGCGAAAGCTAAAGAGTTTGACACAGCGGAATTAATTGTTCGAAGGTTTATAAATTATAAACCCTCGAGAGCCTCACGGCAAAATAGTTTTCACTTATTCAAAACAAGGTTTTTTTTTTACAAGTGAAGATCAAAATACTAAACAAGATAGAAATTTTCCTAAGTTCACTCCTTAGTAAAATTCCTACGAAAAGCAATCAAAGACAAGAAACACACGATACAACCCAAATGTTCCTCCACCGTAGGATTCACTCTCCGGAGAAGGATTCCACACCTCGATTGCAAACTTCGTGCGCTTGATGAATGATGGAAGAAAGACGATTCAGCCTAGAGCTTTTATGAATATGTGTTTCATCTCTGATCCGCACCTTCTCTAGTCTTCCTCGTCTCGAATATATAGAACTTGGAGCACACGAGGACTTCTTCCACTACTTGGTAATGGATCGTGTCTTCTTCCACGTCTTTACCTGTTCATAGACCAAAAATGAACTCCCACTAACTCACGTGGGGATTAGATAAAGATGTAGAGGTGCTCCCTATTATTTAGGAACTAAAATAACAACCTAGAGTAATAATATAAACTATATAATAAATAAGATATAATTAATAGGCATAATATATACGAATCCTAATAAATAGGACCAGTAAAAACGTCATTAAACGGATAAATATAAATTTTCTAAAAAGTAGGAATTAGTTGCAACAAACAGATTCGGAACTTTGACATTGAAGAGTCAAAGTTGTAAGCATATAAGGTTTGACACTAACCTGTTAATGCGAGTAAGTTTGACAACCGTGTGTCAAACTTACATATTCGCATTTTCGTACTTCACAAATTTTATTCAATCTTTAAACCGTAATACATGGAGAACAAGAACAGTGACAAGGCTCAGCAGCAGTTTTCTGGTGGTCCTGTGTGGCTGAATGGCTCGCAGGCGGTGAATGGCGACGGCCGCCATTGCACAGTGGTGCAGTGGCCGCGACGTTGCAGGTGCGACCTTCTTCTCCTTCGCAGAATCGTGGCTGTTTCTGGTAAGTAGCAGTTCGCGAGTTTCCTTCTTCATCGCGTGGCAGCGGTGCCGGCTCCGACCGGTCCGGATCGTTGTGGAGGAAGGACGGCAGTGCGCAGGCCCGCACAGTGGTGGGAGGCTAAACAAAGCCGCGCGCGCAGGCCATTTGTTTCTAGTATTTGCTGCGTCCGCAAGCTTTTCCTGTTGCCTGCTCGGCGTCTTTTCTGCGACTGCCGGTCATGGCACAGTGGAGGAGCACATCGGGAAGGTTGCAGGCGCGTCTGTACAGCGGTGGCGGTTGTGCTGTTCAGGCTGGGAAGGGTGGCGGCTGGAACCCTAGGTGAACTAGGGTTTGCAGCGGCTAGGGTTTCCAGTGGCGGCGGCTGGACTGTGCGCGAACTCCGGCGGCGGCAGTTTTGGCTGGGAAGGGTGGCGGCTGTAACCCTAGCTACTGCTAGGGTTTGCTGCTAGGGTTTCAAATCCGGGCTGGGCGCGGGCCCGACAGCCCGGAGGCGGCCCGATTTGCTGAAACTTGGGTTTTTGCAAAATTAGGGTTTTTACAATCGAGTGGGCCTGAAACCCTAATTCCTGGCCCAAACTGCTGTATTATTCCAGCCCAAAGTTGCAGATTTCAAGTTAAAGAGTGGGAGCCTTTTTTTGAAGATCTGTATTAAATTAAATCATTGTAATAGATAGATTTAATTTTATTTCCCATGTAATTGCATCAAGGGGCCACGAGAAATTTTATTTGTTTATTTAATTAATTTCTCGTATGATGTGATTTATTATGTGCGCACTAGTAAATAATAGGAAAGCATGTTACTGCTTTATTATTTACTGTTTAAAGCATGCTTTATGTGATTTATTTTATGTATGAAATTATGTCTATAAATTCTGGAATCATGTTGGGAAATATGATGGAATTTTAGATGTGACATAATTTATGGATCCTAAAATAATATGTGCGCATAAGAACCTTTTGAAAGAAAAAGACTAAGCAAGATTTTTTAATTAAAATCAACAAGACCTCCACAATGCGGTCTCTTATTAGAAGTGGGCAGTGAAGTGAGTAGACGTCTACACGACCGTAGCCTGCTTGCTTTATTTGTTCATAAGTTCTAATAGATGATATTTCTAAATAAAACATTTAAACATGTGAGAAGTGGACAGTGAGGTGAGTAGACGTCTACACGACCGTAGCCTGCTTACTTTATTTATTCATAAGTTCTCTAGAATTGTTTTAAATGAGATAACAAAGGTTGTAAGAGGCATGCGTCATGGGTCTAGTACGTATGACAAATCGTCCTTTTAACTTCCGGAGTTAGAATTGTGGTCAAATGCTTAGATGTTGCCTGAGTACTAACTCATGAATGATGTCCCTGCTCAGATAGGTTGAACATGGTCTTAGTTTTATCTCCGATTATTAATTTCATTTGCCGACGAATACCTGGCATGGATTGAAATTAAAGACTGGAACTTCAAAGAGCAGTCTGGTTAGGTGGTCTGCAGTAAACGTCTTCGAAAGGAGCTTGAAGTAGATGCACCTAGGCAATTGGGGGAAACAATTGTATTGGTTTATCAAAAGGTTACAATGCATATTTGTTTCAATGTTCTGCATGTATGTACTTACTTTAATCAATTATTGTTTTCAAATATGTCTATGAATAATGTCATAAATATCTTGGCACAAAATCAATTAACTGGTCCGAATTTCCTGGAATGGAAGCGCAACTTGGATTATATTCTAGTTGCAGAGGAACATAAATATGTTCTTAACACTCCGTGTCCAGCTGTCCCTACTGCTGAGTCAACTGATGTGGAGCGGAACCTCTATGACAAGTGGGTCAAGTCTAATAATGTAGTCAAGTGCTACATGATGACCACCATGTCTAAGGTGTTCCAGCAACAACATCAGCACTATGACAAAGCAGCTGAGATTATGGATAGTCTCACAGTTACTTATGGGGAATCCGATAGAGCTGTCAGATTTAAACTCATGAGGGAAATTGTGAGTTGTAAAATGACTGATGGTAGCTCAGTGAGGGAGCACGTTGTTTCCATGACTCATCTCATGGATGAACTGACGTTGCATGGAGGAGGTATTGACGGGGAAGCCCAGGTCGATATCATATTCAACTCACTTCCGAAGTCTTTTGAGAACTTTAGGCTGAATGTTGTCATGAGTAAAAAAGAGTATACTCTCAATGAGTTACTTAGTGATCTCATGGCGGCTGAATCAGTCATGCTACCTAAAAAGGCAGTCTTGGTTTCTTCCGGTAGTCGCCCTGCTTCATCGAAAGGTGCTAAAGGGGTGATTGGAAAGAAATTCAAGAAGACAGCCTTTGGAAGCAAAAGTTCTGGGAAAAAGAAGACTGTGACACCGGGGAAGAAGGGCAAATGTTTCCGTTGTGGCAAAACTGGTAACTGGAAGAAGGATTGTCTAACCAAGCGGGTTGGACAAGGTACGTCATTAGCACTTGTAACGGAAACATGTTTAGCATCTGTTTCTACCCATTCGTGGGTAGTGGATAATGGAGCTACTGATCATGTTTGTTACACTTAGCAGGGATTCAAGCTGACAAGGCAGCTGAATGATGACGAGGTGACGATCTCCATGGGTAATGCTGCTCGTGTGTCTGCAGTAGTAGTTGGAGATGTTACATTATGCTTTCCAGACAATGTTTTGATTTTAAGAGATGTTATGTATGTGCCGGATTTTCGGCGGAACCTTATTTCTATTTCCTGTTTAATTAATGATGGATTTTCAATTATTTTTGATAGTCATGTTACTATCAATGGCAATAACGGTGTTATCTGTCGTGGGATACAGAAAGACTCTCTTTATATCATAACTTGTTTGCATAAATCTTTTGTGAATGCTGCATATAACATTTATTCATAAGAAGAGAGAGTTTTCATCTTTTGATGAGGATCTTACATATCTATGGCATCTAAGACTAGGTCACATCAATCTAAAGAGCATCAAGAGACTCGTGGATGATGGAACGTTGGATTCATTCCAGGTAGTTCCACATCGAGTTTGTGAATCCTGTATAGAGGGAAAGATGACGACCAGGCCTTTCAAGGCAAGTCAGTCTCGAGCAAGTGATGTGTTGGAACTGATCCACTCTGATTTATGTGGACCGATGTCTACGCAAGCTCGTGGAGGATTTAAGTATTTTGTCACTTTTATTGACGATTAATTGAGATACGGGTATGTTTACTTACTTCACTATAAGTCTGAATGCTTTGAGAAATTCAAGGAATTCAAGGCGGAAGTAGAGAAGAAATTAAACAAGACCATTAAGTCATTACGATCTGATCGTGGTGGTGAGTATCTCAGTGACGAGTTCTTGCAGTTTTTATCAGAGCATGGGATTACATCCCAATGGACCGCACCAGGCACTCCTCAGCAGAATGGTGTGGCTGAAAGAAGAAATAGGACTCTTCTTGAAATGGTTAGATCTATGATGAGTTATGCGAAGTTGCCTGTTTCATTTTTGGGCAACGCGTTACTAACAACGGTGTTTCTGCTGAACCTGGTACCTTCTAAGTCAGTTCCTAAAACACCCTCGGAACTCTGGCATGAGCGAAAGCTCAGTGTGTCAAAGATAAGAGTGTGGGGCTGTCCGGCATATGTTTTGTCGAAGGAACTTGATAAGTTAGAAGGCAGGTCCAAGTTAATGCTGTTTATGGGATACCCCAGACAAACGAAGGGTGGTTATTTTTACTGTCCTGAGGATCAGAAGATCGTTGTTAGCACCAACACAAGATTCTTAGAGGACGAGTTTGTGAAAAACCACAAATCCAAAAGTGATATCATTCTCCAAGAAATTGGAGACGATGATGCGCTTTCATTGGGAAAACCCCGTGGCAGATTAAGTGTACCTCTCGAAGGTATGGAACCAATTGCACGGTCGCCAGTGCAAGGATTTGATCCACAAGTAACTGCACCAACTGCTGACGCAGTACCAGTGCTCCGTCGTAGTGGGAGGGTACCTCACCAACCCGAGCGGTATATGTTCGTGGGAGAGTCTTCGGACTTGATCCCAGAAGACGGACTAGATGATACCGACCCATGGACATACGACAAAGCGGTAAATGACAAAGATGCGGAAAAACAGCATAAAGCCATGGATTCAGAAATTGAATCAATTACCTCTATGGATGTATACCAGAAGTCTGCGCTACCAGATGGCTTTCGGGCCATGGGTTGCAAATGGGTATACAAACGGAAGAAAGGTTTGAAAGAAGAAATAATGACTTTTAATACCAGGTTGGTGGCGAAGGGTTATAGTCAAAAGGAGGGCATTGACTATGACAAGACCTTCTCACCGGTAGCCATGCTCAAATCCATTTGAATTCTTCTATCCATAGCAGCACACATGGACCTAGAGATCTGGCAGATGGATGTAAAAACCGCATTTTTAAACGGGTAACTTGAGGAAGGTCGTGACATATATATGCAGCAGCCAGAGGGTTATGTGAAGGATGGTAAGGAGCATCTTATCTGGAAGCTAAGGAAGTCCTTGTATGGACTTGAACAAGCTTCACGGTCATGGAACAAACATTTTGATGATGTGATTAAATCCTCTGGATTTTCACAGTGCGAAACTGAAAGTTGTGTGTACCGATTATACGTCATCGGAAGCGTGGTATTTCTTGCACTTTATGTACATGACATTTTTTTATTCGGCAACGATGTGAAGGTGTTGTCAGACATAAAGAGATGGTTATCCGAACAGTTTCAAATGAAGGACTTAGGAGACGCTGGATACATCTTTGGGATTAAAGTCTTTCGTGATCGCAAGAAGAGGATGTTAAGCTTGTCTCATGTCGCTTATACTGATACTGTGATTGCCCGTTTTAGCATGCAAAATGCTAAGAAAGGATTTGGATTTCTAGGCGGATCAGGATGAGAAGAGATCGACCTCGGGCTATGTGTTCACCTTGGGAGGTGGAGCTGTATCATGGAGGAGTGCAAGAAAGAAATGTATCGCGGCTCCACCATGGAAGCTGAGTATGTGGCAGCTTCAGAGGCTTCTATAGAAGCAATATGGCTCTGGAGCTACCTCCAAGAGTTAGATATTGTTCTGAGTTTGCCCAAGACTATCACGGTATATTGTGATAATGCTGGTGCAATAGCAGACTCTAAGGAACCAAGAACTCACAAGGCATCTAAACACATTAAGGATGTGCTAATAGATAAGATAAACATTAAGGATAATCTAGCAGATCCATTTACAAAGGGCTTACCTCAGAAGGCATACGAAGGTCATGTTCGTAGCCTAGGGCTGAGGTAGATGCCGACCACCTGGTGACCAAATGTAATAGCTAGATTAGAATAGACACATGTTATACTCTGGAAAGTAATGGTATAATGCTTTGAGTATAAGTGGGAGATTTTTGGAATTGTATACATAAAAGCATTATGATTGGTATATTGGGAAACATTATGTTTGATATACTGGTAATCATTAATGACTTGCAATAAACAACTCCTATCTGAATTAACAATCATATGATGCGAACAAACACATCCAGTCATCTCGTCAATAGGAAGATCATACGGTGTGTAAGAGATCACAGAAGATCGTATAGATCGTTCGACCTAGCGAGATATAAACAGTTATCACAGCTGAGACAGTTTCTGGTTTGGCTGTCGGTTTAGGCTGCGGCACACAAGTCCATAAGTGGTTTATCTTGACTGCTTTGTGTGACTGGTACATCTCAATGTATTGATAGAATCAACAGTGAGATGAACCATTCTACTTGACATATGAATGAGTAAAGATCTCGGTAACTTGGTCGGATCTAAACTCTATTGAAAGCTGAGGGGCACACATGGGTTGACTTTCACTTTGACTTGCTATGGTGGAGAGTCTTACATGTACTCGTATATCTGCATCTTGGGTGATGGCAGCTTGTGTGGGGTTTCCTCAGGCTGGATTTAGATAACCATATCCGTTTCAGGATGGTGACATTCCCTGGGAAGCTCACGAGGTTCGTTATGCTAAGTCCTGCAGGCTGAATCATTGATTCAAGCATAAGCGATAAGGGTTGAGTGGTACAACTCATGAATAATAAGAGATTAATTAATTACAGCTAATTGTCATACGCTGAATTAATTAATGAATGTCTGAAACCTTAAATATGGGGATTAACCAAGTCAATGCAACCCGTTCCTAATAACGTGGTAATAAAGGGCTACAGGTCAACATTAATTCTCTGGTGGCATGAATTAATGTTTATTAATTAATTATGTTCTGGGTTGAACATGGAATTAATTAATAGGAGGCCCAATTTATTATTTGCATTCGATCCGTTGTCTGGCCCAACACTGCTCAGAGCCCATTAGGGTTTATTAAACCCTAATAGCCCATTCTGAGATCTATATAAATAGATGAATCTCTCATTTTCCCACATAAGTTTGAAGTTTTCAAATCAGAAACCCTAGAGAGATTGTGAGAGAGAGTGGGCGGCTATAGATCCGGTAGCGTATCCTCACCAGATTTCCGGATCGAGCAAGGGAACAGATCAGAAGATCAGATCTGTAGGAACACCATTGTTTTGATCGATTCCAGATCCAGATCTACACCATCATCATTGCCATCATTAATCTAGATCTGTAGATCAGTCGTTGGAGTCTCAGGTATTCCTTTGAATCTACGAATTAAATTAAATAGGAGCATGCATAGGGCATTTACTGTTTGTCATGATATTTATTTTGATATCCATAAATCGAATCCGGAGTTATAATAAATTGTGATTCATGTCGCCTATTGTAGACTCAGTTCCTACACGATGTTAGTAACGCATGGCCCTAAAACATAACAGACAAGTTCGTATAACTCGTCATTGACCTGACCATTTCAAGAAGAGTCCTATTTCTTCTTTCCGCCACACCATTCTGCTCAGGAGCGCTCAGTGCGGTCCATCCCATCCTCTAACAAAAACAGCAAGAACTCGTCACTGAGATACTCACCACCACGATCAGATCATATTGACTTAATGGTCTTGTTTAACTTCTCTACATCCACCTTGAATTTCTCAAAGCAGTCAGACTTATAGTGAAGTAAGTAAGCATATCGGTATATCGAGTAATCGTCAATAAAAATGATGAAATACTTAATTCCTCCATAAGCTTGCGTAGAAATCAGTCCACATAAGTCAGAGTGGGTCAATTCCAACACATCACTTGCTCGAGACTGACTTGCCTCGAAAGGCCTATTCGTCATCTTTCCCTCTTTATAGGATTCAAAAACTCTATGTGGAACTACCTGGATTGAATCCAACGTTCCATCATCTACGAGTCTCTTTCTGTATCCCACGATAGATAACACCGTTATATGCAGCATTCATGAAAGATTCATGAAAACAAGTTAAGATATAACGAGACTCTTTCTGTATCCCACGATAGATAACACCGTTATTCCCATTGATAGTAACATGATTATCCAAAATAACTAAAAATCCATCATTTATTAAACACGAAATGTTGGGGTTCGAACCTATTTGGCCCACTTAGAGGCCCAATACAAGGCCCATTTGTCTTTATTCAGGTCATCAAAGATGACGGCCCGCAAAGAAAGCAATGGGGCCGTTCAATGAGGCCAAGTTCCGACCAACAACAGTTCAATCTGTAAGGAAAGCAGTCTGAATGACAAGGAAAATATCCTTCACGTGCACTTCGAACTCCCCAACGGTCAATTGAAACTCGACAGAAGAGTAACGGGAAGATAACAACAAGCACGTTGGAATCTCGGGGAAGACCAGCCGCCCACGACTCAACCACCCCAATATCCTCGGGAGCGCCAACAACCTAGCGAGGTTTGCGGAACCCTAGACAAAACCCTAACTCGCCAACCCCTATATATATGGCCCCTGTACGCCAATTTGGCTATCTAGATATACGCACGTAGCCTAAGAAAAATAGCTCTCACTATGCAATTCGATAGATCCCAAACATTGTATTTACACGTTCATTTCTGATCAATAAAGACGAAGGTCATCGGATCCGGCAATCGTATTAATTTATCTCTCATTTATTGTTTTTTCTCTTTATTATTCCACTAATTTCTGCATTTTACTTTGTTATGTTCCCGGGGCTACGAATTTAGTAAATTCGAACCTCAACAATTTGGCACCCACCGTGGGGCCCCTGGAACAAATTAGCACTAACACTATTTGCAGGAAATGGCGGATGACCCAAATAAGGCTCAGGTGATCAAAGTTAATGAGGGAGGGGTTGTCCCGATGGCTGGATGAGGTTGAGGAGCCAATCCCGGTGCGGGCCGCGGAACGGTGGCAGGAACTTGATAGGGGCAGCCCGCGGCAGTCGAGCACGGTGCCCCACAACTGCCCAACCCAGGCAGCACAGTGAATGACCTTATGCAGGCATTCAACGTCACTCCTCTCAACGAGTTGCGTTCCCGCCACCACCGCCTTCAATCCTGTCGGATCCCCATGTATCGAAACTGGTGAGTCAGGTCGAAAGTGCCCGGACAACCATAGAGATGATGGGCGAACGATTGGAAGATATGGCCATGATATACAAGCTCCTTAAGAGGGAGAACAGAAGGCCACTAAGCCCACGCACACCCTATTATCGAAGAACCTAGGAGCATTGATAGGATTGCAACCCAAAATCTAGAGGCTGAATTCAACCGGACTGACAACTGGGGACAGGAGCAGACTCTGAATACCCCGCTGAACCAGAGAACGCAGGGTAAACAACCCTACCGACAGGCTCTCACACAAATCTAGCGTCATTTTGAGCAAAGGCTTAGTTACTTTGAGTCGCTCATCGCTAGGATTTAAGGCCTGCCTCATCCAGAGAGTACCATACCGCGTGAAAGTTACGTGGGGTCCGCTTTCTCCCCGGAGATAGCCGACGTCGAGCTCACCCATCACATCACTCCATTTAGTTTCGTCTTCTACGACGGGACCACCGACCCAAAAAACCACATAGCCGTATACTGGCAAAAGATGTTAGTGATTGATTTATATACTGAAAGCATTATGATTGGTATATTATGTAAAAGGTCGATTTGTTAATTTACTGGGAATCATAAATGTTGTATGTTCATCTCCTGTCTGAATTAACAAACATGTGTCGCAAACGCAATTATCCACTTATCTCGTCGATAGGGAGATCATACGGTGTGTAGAAGATCACGGAAGATCGTATGCATCGTTTGACCTAGCAAGATATAAATAGTTATCACAGCTGAGACAGTTCCAGGATAAACTGTCGGTGTAGGCTGCAGCATGCATAGTAATTAGCATCTTATATTGGATGGCTTGGTATGCTGGTGTGGGGCACACATTGATAAGGACCTAAGTCGAGATCGATTCTTTTATTTGACATTAAAAGAATCTAGATCTCTATGGCTTGACGAGATCTTAAACCTACATGAAGGTACAGAAGTATATGCAAATTGTGTATTACTTTGAGTTGCAGTGAAAGGCTCTAGTTGAGCTTGTATATCTGTATCTTGGGTAATAGCTGTTTGTGTTTGACTGTCTGGTACTGGAACTAGGTAACCACATCCAGTATAGGATGGTGACATTCCCTGAACAGCTCAAAAGGTTCGTTATGCTAAGTCCTGCAAGTTGATTAAGTTCAAGCATAAGTGAAAAGGTTTGAGTGGATTGATTCAGGAATATAAGATGTTAATTAATTAAATAGCTTGTCAGAGCTTAAATTAATTAACGAATGTCTGTAACCTTAAATGTGGTGATATACCGAGCCCATGCAACCCGTACCTCAAAACGTGGTAGCAAATAGGTAGGACAGTATTGATTCTCTGGCGTAATGAATCAATATTAATTAATTAATTATATTCTGGGTTGAATATGGGAATTAATTAATTGATAGGCCTTATTTGCTATTTGCATTCTGGTCCCTGGTCTGGCCCATGAAACTCAAGCCCAATAGGAGTCCAGTACTTTCCTATAAATAGGCATCAGTTCCTCAGATCTTAACACACCACAAGAGATCATAAGTTGCACACAGGAACTAGGTTTTGGGAGCTGTTGTGATCGACTAAGATCTGAGCACGAGGAGGAAATTCTGCTTCTCAACTGGGCAAGGGATCTGATAGAGAATCTTCACCAGATTTTCAGATCGAGTTGGGATACAGATCAGAAGATCAGATCAGGAGGATTTTTCTTCTCCCTCTCTCCTTGTTTTTCAAAAATAAGCATGTTGAGCACATTTACTGCTTTTATTTACAGCTTTAAAGCATGCTATGTGATTTATTTTGTGTAATTAATTATTACTATAAATTCGGGGTTCATGTCTTGCATGATAGAATTTTAGCAATGTTATAATTATGGCTACATAAAATAATCTGTGCAATTGAACCTTATGAACTAAAAATTACTAAGCTCATAATTTAGTAAGACCTCCACAAAGCGATCCTTTATTTGAAGTGGATAATTTATTAGGTAAACGTCTACATGAGTATCTTACTTAATTTATTATTCATAAGTTCTAATAGATCGGATTTCTTAAAATAAACATTTAATTCATGTGGGAAGTGGGAGTTCATGCGTAAACGTCTACATGTGTAGCTTGCGTATTGAATTATCATAAGTTCTCTAGGGATTGAATTAAAAGAGACAACCTTATGATAGGGATCGGGTGTGTTCTAATAGATCCTTATATTGGAGGGTTGGCTTTGGTGGTAAGCTAGCTTAGATGTTATCCAGAGTATAACTCATTTGTGATGTCCCTGCTCAGTAGGATAATATGGTCTTAAGTTAGTCTCCAATTATTAATTCCATTTGTCTAAGGAACCCGGACATGGATTGAAATTAAAGGACTGGAATTTAAAGATGCAGTCTGGTTAAGTGTTTTGTTGTAAACGTCCACATGTGTAGCTTGCAATAGTAATACTTAGGCAAATTGGAGGAAACATTAATATTGCTTTATCATAAAGTTTCAATATTTAATTGTTTCAATAGTTGGCGACTATGTTTTAATTTCTGTTTTAATTTATTGTTTTCAGACATGTCTATTGCTCACGTTGTCAACCTCTTAATAACAAACCCTTTAATTGGTCCGAATTTTCCTGAGTGGAAGTTATGCTTCATGGAAATACTCTGCACTGCAAAACATGCCCATATACTTTACATGGACCCTCTAACTCCCAAGTATTGGAACTGTACTGGTTATGAGCGAGTGTTCTATGACAGATGGGTAACTTCAGATGAGTTTGCCCTCAGACTCATCATGAAGAGTCTGTCTAGGGAATTAAAGCTCAAGTACAAGAAGTTCGGAACTGCTGTTGAGGTATGGAGGGACCTTGTGAAGGTTTATGGGAAGGTAAGACGAACTGTCAGTTATAATCTTGTAGAGGACCTGGTCTGCAAGAGGATGACTGATGGGAGTTTGTTGCTTCTGCACTTTATCAGTATGATGAGAATTATGAGAAAGTATAGAAAGAGAGGTGGACAAGTCAGTAAGCGGGCAGAAATAAGCATTGTCCTGCACTCTCTCTTTGATTCTTATGATGATTTCATCAAGTCCCTCGGTACCAGGCGCGAGTTTACTCTTCCTCAGTTACTCTTAGCCCTGATGCGAGAGGAATCTGATCTTAGGGCATTGGAATTTGCTCCAACTTTGTCAGCTTTTGACAAGACAATTGCTGAAGCAAAGGAAATGCTTAAAAGGTTAGATGAACCTGATTTAGCAGAAGATGTCATCAGGCCATGCAAACGCAAGCGAAGTGAAGTAGATTGTCTAGTGCTCGGCACGGGTAGACAAGGTACGTCATGTGCATTTATAACGAAAACATGTGATGGTCCCGGTTTTTCAGAGTATAAAACGTTTGCAGCGGAAATAATATAATCATTTTCTTGCACTTGCTGGTTAA
>JAPKLW010006542.1:2616-12783 GCA_026898455.1 Plectranthus barbatus | reverse complement strand
CGGATCTGCCGGTCGTGAAACTGTTTGGCTCTTTCTTTGCACAGCTTCGTGCTCTCGTATGCTTCGTGTCTCCACTCTTCTAATTCATTCAGCTTCTGCACTCGATCCCCTTGAGCTTTCAGAAAATCCAGATTTAAAGTCTTGATGGCCCAGAACGCCTTATGCTCAACTTCAACTGGAAGATGGCAAGACTTGCCATAGACGAGTTGGTATGGGGACATGCCAATTGGTGTCTTGAAGGCTGTCCGGTAGGCCCACAAGGCCTCATCGAGTCGCTTACTCCAGTCCTTCCGACTGACCACCGTCTTCTCCAGCACTTGCTTGATCTCTCTATTCGCTAGTTCAGCCTGTCCATTGGCTTGCGAATGATAGGCTGTCGTTACTCTTTGTCGCACCCCATATCTTGCCAGCAGTTTGTCCATGAGTTTGTTGCAGAAGTGACTGCCCCCATCACTCACCAAAGCTCTGGGAATACCCAATCGAGCAACTAATGCCTGCAGAAACTTAAGCACCACTTGTGAGTCATTAGTAACAGTGGGTATGGCCTCAACCCATCGAGACACATAATCCACAGCAAGGAGAATATATTTAAACCCAAAAGAGGATGGAAAAGGACCCATAAAGTCTATACCCCACACATCGAATATATCAACCTCAATAAAGATCTTTTGAGGCATCTCATCCCTCCGGGTAATAGTCCCCATTTTCTGACATCTCTCACATGCTCGCACCATAGAGATACAATCCTTAAAAATTGAAGGCCAATAAAATCCACAAGATAATACCTTCCTAGCCGTTCGCTTTGCACCGAAATGACTTCCGCTTACCGAATGATGGCATTCCTGCATAATCTTTCTCCAGTCACTTTGATGGACACACCTGCGGATGACACCGTCAGCACACCTGCGAAACAGGTACGGTTCTTCCCAGTAGTAGTATTTCACCTCCTTCAGAAACTTCTTCCTCTGATAAGGCTCTGCATCCGGAGGTAGGACACCTGCAACCAAAAAATTGCAGAAATCTGCATACCATGGAACATTATCAGTAGTCACAGTCATAATCCTTTCATCCGGAAAATCCTCCTTAATTAAACTAGCCTGATTATCGCCCTCAACCGGATTCTCTAACCTAGATAGATGATCTGCAATTACATTTTCACAACCCTTTTTATCCCTAATCTCCATATCAAACTCTTGCAAAAGCAGAATCCATCTAAGCAACCTAGGCTTTGAATCAGTTTTAGCAAACAAATATCTAATCGCTGCATGATCAGTATAAACAACAGATTTTGCTCCTATCAAATAAGGACGAAACTTATCATAAGCATAAACAACAGCAAGTAATTCCTTCTCAGTCACAGTGTAATTCAATTGAGCAGGATTTAATGTTTTGCTAGCATAGGCAATAACTCTAAAAATTTTATCTCTCATCTGTCCTAGAGCTACCCCCACAGCACAGTCACTAGCATCACACATCAGAATAAAATCCTCCTCCCAATCAGGAGTCACTAACACAGGGGCTGTCACTAACGCACTTTTCAACCTCTCAAAGGCCCTCCTACACTCCTTACTAAAGTCAAAAGCAATATCCTTTTTCTAGCAAACTACACAAGGGCTTAGTTATCTTAGAAAAGTCTTGAATAAATCTCCTATAGAATCCAGCATGTCCCAAGAAACTCCTAACCCCTTTCACTGTCTTAGGCAAGGGAAGTTGTTCAATTGCTACAATCTTAGCCTTATCAACCTCTATTCCCCTACTAGAGACCTTATGTCCTAACACTATCCCTTCTCTAACCATAAAATGACACTTTTCACAGTTTAGTACTAGGTTAGTCTCCTCATATCTTTGCAACACAGTTTTCAGATTAGCCAAACAATCATCAAAAGACAAGCCAAACACAGAGAAATCATCCATAAAAACTTCCATAACATTTTCAATCAAACCATGAAATATGGACATCATACACCTTTGAAAAGTTGCTGGCGCATTGCACAGCCCAAAGGGCATCCTCCTATAGGCGAAAATCCCGTAGGGGCAGGTGAAGGCTGTCTTGTGTTGGTCTTCAGGTGCCACCACAATCTGGTTGTATCCGGGGTATCCATCCAAGAAGCAATAATGAGATTTTCCTGCAAGACAGTCAAGCATTTGATCAATAAACGGTAAAGGAAAATGATCCTTACGAGTTGCATTATTTAAAGCCCTGTAGTCAATGCAGAAACGCCATCCTGTAGTCGGTCTCTCGATCACTTCTTCTCCCCCAGGCTTGATGACTTTCTCGAATCCTCCTTTCTTTGGCACCATGTGAGTCGGGCTGACCCACTCGCTATCACTTGGAGCATATATGATGTTGTTATCCAGCAACTTCATCACCTCCTTTTTTACAACCTCCTGCATCTTCGAATTCAGTCTTCTCTGAGGTTGTCTTTTCGGCTTGCTTCCTTCTTCCAAAATGATCTTATGCATCACAATAGACGGGCTGATCCCCCTTATGTCGGAAATCTGCCACCCTATCGCGGCCCTGTGCATCCTCAAAACTCTCTTCAGCTTTTCAACCTCTGTTTCTGACAACGCTGAATTCACGATCACTGGATACGTGTCCTTCTCTCCTAGGAAGACATATCTGAGGCTATCTGGCAGTTCTTTCAGCTCCACCACAGGGGCTTCGTTCTTTCTCTGTTCCTTCTTCAGCTTCGCCTCCAGCTCTTCCTCCTTGGTCCTCAATTCCAGAAACTTCACATCTTGCTTTGGCCTAACCTCTGGTACTTCTTCCAATGCATGCACCATCTCTAACAACTCATCACAAGCCTCATACAACTCATCAAAATCAAGGTTAGAGTGCAGAGAATCATGAATAACTTCCTCCAAAGCATCTTTCTTCTCAAAACCAAAAGATAAGGGAAGAAACATTACCTCAATATTGTTGCACTCATCATACCTGTCCTCGTGCTTCTTCATCGCATCTGAGATAGAGAATGTAACCTTCTGATCATTGAACCGGAACGTCAGCTCTCCATCTCTCACATCGATCAGAGCTCCTCCAGTACGTAAGAATGGTCTCCCAAGAATTAAGGGCACATTCTTGTCTTCCTCCATATCAAGCACCACAAAATTCGCAGGGAATATGAACTCCTTGACTTGCACCAGAACATCCTCTACTATCCCCTTTGGCTGTGAAAGAGAGCGATCTGCCATTTGGAGAGTAATGGTGGTTGGTTTGATCTCTCCGATCTGCAGTCTGTTGAAGATGGTCAGCGGCATCAGGTTAATGCTCGCACCAGAATCACACAATGCATGGCCAATCTCCAATCCACCAATAACACATGGAATAGTAAAGCTTCCCGGATCTTGCCTCTTAATAGGCATCTTTTTCTGAATTACTGCGCTGCACTCCTCAAACAAATTCACAGTCTCAAACTCTCCAAATCTTTTCCGTTGAGCTACTGATTCCTTCAGGAATTTAGAGTACCCTGGGATATCTTGCAGAACCTCCAGCAGTGGCAAATTAATCTGCACCTTCCTCAAATGTTCAAGAAATCTCGCAAACTGCTTGCTCATCTTATTCTTCGCCAGTCTTTGAGGAAAGGGTATGTTGCTCTTCTTAACAATTTCCCCAGATGTGCTCCCCTTTTGTGTTTTGACTAGCTGGGGAGTCACTTCTGGTTCAATCTCCTCTTCTTCAGAGTTCTTATCCGGGTGCTCTTGTTTATCCTCATCCCCCGTGGGGTTACTGGGCCCATCATATGCCTTACCACTCCTTGTGGTTATAGCGCTGCAATTTTTCTTCGGATTTGCCTCAGTATCGCTGGGAAACTGTCCTTGCTGGTGTTTCCCACTCACATGCTTAGCAATGGTAGAGATTTGATTCTGCATTTTTGTCATCATGTTCTCGTACTTGTCAAATCTCTTCTCAAGTTCCTCTTCCCTGGAACTCTGTCCTCTTCTGTCTTGCTGCCCATACTGCCTCCTCATATTGTCACCCCCATTTCCCTGACTCGATCCTTCACCTCTCTGCTCAAATCCGGGAGGTGGATTCATAGCACTGTTCTGATTCCCATAAGATTGGTTCTGAGGGTACCGAAAGTTGGGGTGATACTGAGGATTATCATTCTGGTAGTAGGGTCGTCTATAATTTCCATAATTTCCCCTTCCAACGTAGTTCACGTCATCCACTGGCTGTTCTTCCACATGTGCCAGCTCTCTGTACTGATTCTTTTTTTGGGTTCCTCCCCTCGAGGAACCCCCCATTTGCTGCTGTTGCTGTTGAGTCCTATCCGAAAGAAGAAGGTCCATTTTGGTTTCCAAGGAAGCCATTTTTTCCTTCATCTCTTCCTGGTCCTTTACATCAGCGACACTCTTCACAATTTTGTATTCCCTTCTTTCCTTCGGCCATTTGTAACTGTTCTCAGCCAGCTTTTCTATGGCCTTCTGGGCCTCATCTTCCTCCAGATCGAGAAAGTCTCCTCCAGCAATATTGTCCAGCCGCAACTGTGTCTCGTTCTCTACTCCGGCATAAAATTGGCAGATAATTTGTGCATTAGACATCCCATGTTTTGGACATCTCCTAATTAGCTCGCGGAATCGATCCCACGCCTCGTAGAGTGGCTCGTCATACTGTTGGCTGAATGCCTGAATTTCTGCTTTCCTCTTAAGCGTCAGGCCCGGCGGGAAATACTTCAGCAAAAACTTCTCTTTCAGATCTTCCCATGTGCGTACCTCCGTTTTATTCAGTCCTATCAACAAATCCTTGGCCTCGTCCTTCAGGGAGAAGGAAAATAGATACATTCTAATCTGTTCTTGAGGGACTTGGTTGATCTTTATCATGTCTGCTACCTCCAGAAACTTTGTGATATGACTATTCGGATCTTCACTAGGCTTCCCCCCGAACTGATTCCTTTGGACCATTTAAGCGAGCTGTGGTTTGATCTCGAAGTGAGTAGCGTCCGTTCGCACATTGAATCCCTTAGTAGATTCTCCTATCTGCGGTCGGAATAGATGCAGTATTTTTTTATCAAATAAAATTTATCGAACACGAAGACTCAATTCGCCCGTTGTTTAAGTAAAAGGGATTGATTTTGGAACTCAATATCTAGATGCGATAAAATAACTTTGAATATCAAACTCTAAACTATCTAGCATTCACTTTCAATTGAAAGCAATTAAGTAAAATTCAATTCAACGAAATAAGATCCAAAAGAGAACGGTTGAGGAATATAGGATGGATTGGGGTGGAATATGAATATGTTTGGATTTGTCAACTTTACTAACCAATTTCAAGAGGTAGAATGGGTCGGTTCATCGAATTCTAGTTACAACCCTTAATACCGGTGCAATAACAGTCGATTAATTTCAATCTCAACCTAAGTCTAGATATGTTGATTTCAATTAACTCCCAAAAGCTCAAGAACACAATGACCTAGATACCAATTCACCTATCTTCTAAGTGAAACAATACCCAATTATTATTGTAATCCCCTCTAATTCACAAACCTATCAAGTTAGTTCATTGAGGCATACTTTCCAACACATGGTGATCAATCATGAAATGAACACAAATTAAATCCACAATGATAATCAAAACCTTGAAAACTTCAATAATTCAAATCCAAACAATATTCAAATCGTCCCAATCACATCCAAATCCTCAACTATGAGTTTAGCCACTCATGAATACAATGAAAACTATCAAAACCACAAAGTAGAACATAGAAGAGAAAGGAGAACAAGAAAGCTTAGGATTTTAATGATGAATCTTCACTCTAGCTCCTAATCCTTCCTTCCACCTTCAATTTCCAGCTTTCCTGAAGTGAAAATCGCCTCTAATTGTGCCTTAGTCTCTCTAGGGTTTTCAAAAGTCGCACCTTTTCTTTGTAGAATCCTTTGGCCTTTTATAGTTGTGAAACCCGCAGCTTCAGGCCTTCTGATCCCGAACAGGATCCTCCTTTGTAAAGTTCCATCCCGAGAGGGATGAAATGCACTTATCGCCCAAAAATCCCGATCGATCCCGAGCGGGACGACGTGGTCCCGAACGGGATCTGCTACGGCTCCTCACTCTCCTCTCAAATTCACGCCAAACTTCCGTATCCCGAACGCACTGGAGCCTCCCGAGCACGGGTCCCGAGCGGGACCAAGCCGTCCCAAACGGGACCGGTTTCGAATTTTCGGCAATTTCATGCTTCTCCTGTCCTGAGTGGGAGGTGTGTGTCCCTAACTGGATTGGCTTCGCCCTTGGCCTCAATTTAGCTCCAAAACTCCAATTTCTAACCCTTTTTCATGCCCTGCACACTCAAAACAACTCACGAACACCAAGTGAAGGAAAATCAATGAAAAGAAGAGATATGTGTGTGATTTGTGTACTTAATCCTCATGAATTCATTCAATTCAAACCCTAAAAATCATGCAAATTACGCACATATCACATGCTAGGATTTTGAGAATTTTAATTATGAGCAATATCCATAAATCTATCCGGTTCAGTTTGGTTTTGGTGATTCGGTTCACGGAAAAACCCTACAATTGGTATCAGAGCCAGGTTTCTGATTTATGGCTCTGTTGTTCATAATTAAATTCGATATGCATGTTTGAATTAATTGTTTTGTGGATGTTTGATTTTTGTTCCTCGTGGCAACCCGTTGATTCAGCCCGCAGTGGTTTATCCGTGTAGGGCTGAATTGTTTTTGTAAAATTACGAGAAAATCCGTGATTAGTGTAGATTTGAAAAATTGTAATTAGAATAGTTTTTCTGTAATTTTTCAAATTTGTAATTGGACGGGTCGAGGACGAAGAACGAAGACGGAGCCGACAAAGGGTGGTGCACGGCGACTGCAGGAGGCCGCGCGCGCGTGCACGGCGGACGGCGGTAGCGGCGCGCGGCCAGGGCGTGCGGCACGCACGCGGGCAGCAGCCACGGCGGGCGGCCTGCGCGCGCAAGGCTGGACGGGGCGCGCGGCGGTCGACGGCGGTTGCGGCTGTCGTCGGCTGCTGCTGTCCCATCGTGGTGGCTTGTGTTTTTGTGGTTTGTGCAATCCTGTGTAAACCCTAGGGTTCGCATTAAGGTTAGGGCAAATCATCAGATCACAAAGGACTAAAAATCCAAAAGATTTGGTGTATTCAGATTTGAAGGCCCTTGAAGATTTGGAAATATTTGAAAAGATTTGGAATTATCCAAATTAATTCAAATTTCAAATTTGTAATATATAGATATTATTTTCTATTTTGTGGGGCCACGAGGAATTTTTATTTGCCTTAATTATCCTCGTATGATATGTGATTTATTTATGTGCGCAATTTAAGCATGTGTAGATAATAGGAAAAGCAAGTTTTACTGCTTTTATTATTTAAAGTTTTTCCAAGCATGCTTATGTGATTAATTTCTTTTGTTGGATTATATTTTGGGAATTTTTGGGCTTGTTTAATTACATGCAAAAATTTGGAAATTATAATAACAAGGTAATTATGTGTGCGCATAAAGAAACCTTTTAAAAGAAAAATAATAAGCAGATTTTTTCATTAAAATCAATAGACCTCCACAAAGCGGTCCTAGGCTGTAATTGTATCTCTCGTTCTAGTAAACGTCTATGAGTGTAGCTTGCTAGTTCCTGGAGGTGCATGGGTACGGTTGTTGGGATTTCTAGACAAACAATTTAAATCATGTGAATAGTGGGAGGGCTTTGCGTAAACGTCTACGAGTGTAGCTTGCGTAGACCTCTTTCACAAGTATTCTAGGATTAATTTAAATTATAGATAACAAAAGCTTTAAGGGCTGTGCGGTATGGTTACGTGCCATGCTAAACTGTCTCTTTTGGCCGTAGTTAAATTTGTGGTTAATTGCTTAGAAGCATCTTAGAATATAATGCAAGAATTGCATCCCTGTTCTTGAGAGATGGCTTGGTCTAAGGTTTTCACTAATTATTAATTTCTAGTGTCAAAAGCATCCTGACTTGGTAGTGAAATTAAATGGATTGGGGCTTAAAACTCACAGTTCTGGTTGAGGGTGACATCGTAAACGTCTACGAGTGTAGCTTGCGGTGGGAACTCTTGGGCAATTAGTGAAAAACATTTGTATTTGATTTATTAAAAGGTTTTCAATGCATTTGTTTTCGAAGTTCAACATGTATGTTCTTATTTAAGATTTTTATTGTTTCGGATATGTATATGTCTAGTGCTATCAATATTCTCGCACAAAATTCTCTAATTGGTTGAAACTTCCTGGAATGGAAACGCAACCTTGAATACATCCTGATTGTGGAAGGACACATGTTCGTTCTACAAGTACTTTGTCCTATAAGTGCTTACTACTGAATTCTCGCAAGAGGAAGTAGACTATTACAACGAGTGAGAGAACACGTAGTTTCCATGACTCACCTCATGGATGAGCTAACTGTGCACAGTGGAGGTATCGACACTGAGGCTAAGGTCGATATCATACTGAACTCTCTACCCATATCCTTTGAGAGTTTCAGACTGATTGTTGTCATGAACAAGAAGGAGTATACTCTTAACGAGTTGCTCAATGACTTGATGGCAGCAGAATCGGTTGTGAATCTTTAGAAGGTTGCCTTAGCTACTTCTGTTAATCACTCTACTGCATCGAAAGGTATGAAGCCGAAAAGAGCGATTAAGAAGAAGGCTGAAAAGGCAACTGCGAAGGACGTGGGAGCTGTTAATAAGCCTATGGCGGAAACTTTGAGGGACAAGTGTTTTCAGGCGTGGTAAGAAAGGACATTGGAGGAAAGATTGTCAGGCCCACAAGGCTAGACAGGGTATGCCATTTGCATGTATAACTGAAGCATGATTAGAGTGCGGCGTGGCTCTTCCAAGAGCTGTAAGCGCTGACTTGTTGATCATGTTGTTGTACTTTGCAGGGGACCGTGCCGACAAGGCTGGTGAGTGATGGCAAGAAGATACCAAACTGGATGAAGGCAACGTTTTAAGACGGAGCTTCATGGAGTTTTCTTTTCTTTATGTTTTGATGAATTAAGTACATTTGAGAGTTTATTTGTGGGCCGTGGTTTATCGGCCGGACAAATTTTATCAACTTTTATGGATATCTGTTATTTATGATTTTATCATTGGTAGTAACAACGTTATCCATTATGGAATGTTGATTTACAATCTCTATGTTACTTCGATCAAACATATCTTTTATATTGCATGTAATTCATCTGTAATTGATAATTCTAGGAAGAGAAAACTTATTTCTTCTGATGAGGATCTTACATATCTCTGGCACTTGAGACTGGGTCACATTAGCTTGAAGCGGATTCAAAGATTTGCAGATAACGGTACATTGGACCTAGTCCGAGCTGTACCTTATCAAGTCTGCGAATCCTGCATCGAGGGCAAGAGGTCAACTAGGCCTTTCAAGGCTAGTCAGTCTCGAGCAGAGGAAGTGTTGGTATTGATCCATTCTGACTTATGTGGACCGATGTCCACGCAGGCTCGTGGAGGGTACGAGTACTTCGTCACTTTCATTGACGATTACTCAAGGTACAGATATGTTTACCTGCTTCGCTACAAGTCTGAATGCTTTGAGAAATTCAAAGAGTTCAAGGCTGAGGTAGAAAAGAAGGTCGGGAAAACTATCAAGTCGCTGCGATCTAACCGTGGTGGCGAATACCTCGGTAATGAGTTCCTGCAGTATTTGTCAGAAAATGGGATTACATCCCAGTGGACTGCACCGGGTACTCCCCATCAAAACGGTGTAGTTGAAAGAAGAAATAGGACTCTTCTAGAGATGGTAAGATCAATGATGAGTTATGCAAACTTACCAATTTCATTTTGGGGTTACGCATTGGAAACAACAGCTTACGTGCTTAATGTGGTGCCTTCTAAATCAGTTCCTAAGACACCTTCTGAGCTCTTTCTTGGTCGCAAACCTAGTTTGTGCAAGTTTAGAGTATGGGGCTGTCCGGCACACGTACTGTCGAAGGAACCTGATAAGTTAGAAAGCAGGTCAAAAGTAATGTTGTTCATAGGGTATCCCAGGCAAACGAAAGGTGGTTACTTTTACTGTCCTGAGAATCAACGAGTCGTTGTTAGCACCAACGCTAGATTCTTGGAGGACGAGTATGTGAGTAATCACAAGTCAAGGAGTGATATCGTTCTTCAAGAAATTGAGAATGAGAATGCAATTCCAAGGGAAGGGGAACGTGTTGATGTGGGTGCTCC
>JAPKLW010006541.1:0-17152 GCA_026898455.1 Plectranthus barbatus | reverse complement strand
CCATTTCCTTCTTCCCGTTTCCCATCAAACCAGAACAAATGAATTCCCTATGCAGCAGCTTCCATCTCTCTCTGTTTCTGCTTGCAACCTCCTTTCTGTCCACACACACAACCGACACCATCACCACTTCCCAAACGCTCAGCGACAGCCGTGAAGACACCATCATCTCCCCCGGTGGAGCCTTCGCGTTGGGGTTTTTCAGCCCGGGAAGCTCCAGGAATCGGTACTTGGGCATATGGTACAACAAGATCAAGGCAAACACCGTGGTTTGGGTCGCCAACAAAGACCATCCACTCACCGATCGATCAGGTTCTCTCACCGTCGTTCAACCGGGTCGTCTTCTTCTTCTGAATGCTGCTAACGCTACTCTCTGGTCTGCTAATATATCAAGCAGTGTACAGACTCCAGTCGCACGGTTACTAGACTCCGGGAATCTCGTCGTGAGCGATGCAAATGATGAGAATTTCATCTGGCAGAGCTTCAACTATCCGGCCGACACCTTTTTACCGGGGATGAAGCTCGGCTGGAACTTCAGGACCGGCCATGAAGTCTACGTCGCGTCGGCTACGAACAACGACGATCCGGAGACTGGAGATTTCACGTATCACTGCGATCCCTCTGGCTATCCACAGAATGTTATCAAGGAGGGTGACTCCGTGAGGTTTAAAACAGGGCCGTGGGATGGCGTTCGCTTCAGCGGCAGCCAGAACTTGGTGAAGAACACCATTTTCACGTTTGGAGTGGTGATAAACAAGGATGAGGTTTACTACCACTACGAGCTCCTGAACGACTCCGTTTTCATGAGGTTTACGCTGAGCGAGAGTGGCGTCGGACAGAGGTGGCTCTGGTCTTATCAAACCCAAGACTGGATACTTTATCTGACTATCCCAACAGATAACTGTGATATATACAAAGTTTGCGGCCCGCATGGTGTCTGCAATACTAAGAGCTCGCCTGATTGTTCCTGCTTGAATAAGTTCAAACCTGTTGATCCTCAAGGTTGGGACAGTGGCGTATTTTCGAATGGGTGCATTCGAAGAACCCCCTTGAATTGCCAAAAGGGAGATGTTTTTTTGAAGTATTCGGATGTAAAGTTACCTGACACGGAGCATTCGTGGTATAACGAGAGCATGACGCTTCAAGAATGCAAGGGGGCGTGCTTGGCGAATTGCTCTTGCACAGCCTATGCAGCTTTGGACATAAGCAATGGTGAGAATGGATGTCTACTCTGGTTTGGTGAGCTTGTTGACATGAGACAGATATCTCCAGGGCAAGATGTCTACATTCGAATGGCTGCTTCTGAATTAGGTAAGGATTCAATCAATAACTTCAGATGATAAGGTTGTAACTGATATGTGAAATAATGAATAATTCCAGGCACGAAAAGTAAGAAAAGAGAAGTGGTTATAGTGACGTTGTCTCTAGTTACTGGGATGCTTCTGCTGAGCCTGAGCATGTTGTTGTATCTACGGAGAAGAAAGAAGCTGCAAGAAAGAGGTAAGGCAGATCATGGATTATTCTGTGCTCTGCTGCAGACTTGTAAATTTGTGATGGTTTTGCATGATTCTCATTTTCCAGACAGGCTGAGGCAGAACCATGGGAATAATCTTTCTGAAGAAAGTCAAGAGGAGCTAGAGCTACCAATATTGGAATTATCGACAATAATTAAAGCTACTGATGATTTTTCAAGCAATAACAAGCTTGGAGAGGGTGGATTTGGACCTGTTTATAAGGTATAGCTGTATCAAAGATTAAAAGTATAGATGAGCTTGAATTTTGATACCACTTTCTATGTTCAGATGAGAATTATTTCAGTGACATCAAATACAGAAATGGTGCAACAATTCTGATTGAAAAAATCAGTGAACTTTTTTTACATTTTTATAGAAACTAAGAGAAGTTCACATTACTATATTTGTGTACTAGGGAGTGCTAGGAGAGGGACAGGAAGTTGCAGTGAAAAGACTGTCAAGAACTTCTCTTCAAGGAGCAGATGAGTTTAAGAATGAAGTTATCTGCATTGCTAAACTTCAGCATCGCAATCTAGTGAAGCTTCTAGCTTGCTGCATTCAAGGAGAGGAAAGAATGCTGGTTTATGAGTACATGACCAACAGAAGTCTGGACTTGATACTTTTCGGTGAGGTTTTCCCCACATTTAGCATCCACGACAATGATTTACAAATTACTTGCATTAAAACTTCAATGCAGATCCAAACAAATCATTAGTACCTTCATCAACTTCATAAAAATAATATATATATACATATAATAAATGTCCTTACTTATGTGACAGATAAAGTAAAGAGCAAGATACTGGACTGGCCAAGGCGCTTCAACATTATTAATGGCATTGCTCGGGGCCTCATGTATCTTCATCATGATTCCCGTCTCAGAGTTATCCACAGAGACCTCAAAGTCAGCAACATATTACTAGATTCTGATATGAATCCAAAGATATCAGACTTTGGTCTTGCAAGAACATTTGGAGGGAATGAGACAGGAGCCAACACAAGACGAGTAGTAGGAACATAGTATGTACATGACTCTTCTTACAATGTGATACACTAAAGAACATTAATTTAGAAACCCTGATGAATGTTTCCATGCAGTGGGTACATGTCGCCAGAGTACGCTGTGGACGGCATGTTCTCAGTGAAATCGGATGTCTTCAGCTTCGGTGTTCTCGTGCTTGAAACCATCAGCGGCAAGAGAAACAGAGGATTTGCTCAGGGAGATCACCCCTACAACCTTCTTGGACATGTAAGTATGGTGAAAATAGAGTCTTTGTTTGCCATGTAAATTATCCTTCTGAAAATGTGAGGCAATATAACAGGCATGGGTGCTCTACAAAGAAGAAAGAGCACTGGAATTAGTTGATTCATGGCTGACAAACAGCAGCTATTTATCAGAAATAGGGCGGTCGATCCATGTGGGTCTACTGTGCGTTCAAGAACGACCAGAAGACAGGCCAAACATGTCATCAGTGGTGCTGATGCTCAACAATGAGGGGTTCCTGCCTGAACCCAAATGCCCTGGCTTCTTCACAGGGAGGGATACTCAAACAATAAGACCTGAAACTTCGGGTAGCTCCAACACTGCAAGCTCGGGTAATGCGATGACCATTTCGCTGCTAGAGGCTCGTTAAACAAACCAAATGTAAGATAATAGATTAGTTTCGCATCATCTTAAATAGAGAGTATACTTAATTCCTTATATCAATGATATATGACGAACCCTTGCCACATAAGGAAATTTTATGGGGTGGAGTCCACATACATACAACATAATAGATTCAATTAATAATTATTTGATATCCGTGTTTACTACGCCAGATGAAAATAGAACTTCCACTTGATGCATGTGGGACATTTTATGAAATTAAGACTGCATTGCATTAGGACTCAAAAAATATGAAATATCATTTTCATAATATATTAGTTAGAATTGACTTCTCCCATACTTCAAAACATAGAGACTACTTTATCAACTACAAAGCTGATTAAATTCATACTCGTTTAGTTCAGAAAGTTAAGAATGAAGATGAAATAAAATAATTTCTCAATTTTACTAAATTTTGTATTTTAATAGGTTAAATTTAATGTAGCCGCCACACAATAATATGAACTGATAAACAATTACACATATTATGAAATTTCAAAAATCTCCGAACAATGCAGTGTCGTAATCAAATGTATTTTTTATGTGCAATTATGCGTTCAATGAAAGCAAACGATATGGCGGATAGTAAATTCAAATGCCGATTGTTGGGTGGCAAATCTAATTGTTCGACATCGAAGAAAGAAGAACAATTTTTTTGTATTTAAGAGTTCACATAACTTCATTATTATGAGGCCTTTTTGAGATATACACTAAAAGAAATCTGTGAGGTTGTGTGAAGTCTTTATTGATGTAGAGACTAAACAAATATTAATGTCCTTTACACTACTAATTTTCATGTGTCCCCAAGATCAAGAAATAATCGAAAATGTAGAGAATATTAACTCTTATTTCACTCAATGAAATACAATGTACAAGGATGTATATATAGAGAAGAAAATAAATTTAATCTAGGGTAATTACAGAAGATATACAAATATATTCTCTAAGATATGATATATATCTCAAGACCCCCCCCCCAAGCGAAGACGAAGATAGACGAAGCTTGGTCCGGAAGTATTCAAACAGTGGACGGGACAAACTCTTCGTGAAAATGTCTGCAACTTGTTCTTCGGAGGGTACAAAACGTGTCACCAGTTCTCGCGAATCCACCAGCTCTCTGATGAAGTGGTAGTCGATGTCGATGTGCTTCGCTCGCTTGTGTGAAACCGGATTCTGAGTAAGAAAAAGAGCACTTGAATTGTTCGAGTATATGACCGGCGTTCCAGCTGGAGTGACGTGCATATCACGTAGTAGATTAATCACCCAACGAAGTTCTGAAGCCGTGTTGGCAATAACGCGGTACTCAGATTCACAGCTGGAGCGGGAGACAGTAGGTTGTTTCTTCGCACTCCAAGATACAAGATTCGAGCCGAAGAAAATAGAGTAGCCATAGGTAGACCGGCGTGTGTCAGTGCATCGCGCCCAATCAGCATCAGAATAGGCAACGAGCGTAGGCGAGCCGGGTGAGAAGGATATGCCATATCCGACCGTACCCTTTACATATCGAAGGATACGTTTTAGAGCAGTGAAATGATCTATGGTAGGGTTCTGCTGATATTGACTCATAGTATTTACAGAATAGGCGAGATCCGGGCGTGTAATTGTCAAGTACTGAAGAGCACCAAAAATAGAGCGATAGAGAGTGGGATTTTCAAACGGAGCGCCATCCTTGGAGAACGTAATGCCTGGAGGAAGTGGCGTCGAGGTTGGTTTTGCATGCAGCATGTCGGAACGTCGCAAGATGTCCATTGCATACTTTGTTTGACATAGGAATAGTCGATCAGCAGGATAATAAGCTTCTAAACCAAGAAAGTAGCCAAGCCGACCAAGGTTTTTGGTGGCGAATTCCGAGTTGAGGCGCGACATTAGAGTGTTAATAGCCTTTGAATTGCTTCCCGTAATAATGATGTCGTCAACATATACGAGTAGATAGATAGTAACTGACTCAGTATGGAAGACAAATAGTGAAGTATCCGAAGCACTACATGAGAAACCAATAGAAATAAGAAAAGTACGGAATCGTTGGTACCAGGCGAGAGGAGCTTGACGAAGACCGTATATAGCTTTCTGTAATTTGCATACATGAGATGGATATTTGTTGTCAAGAAAACCAGGTGGCTGTTCCATGAAAACCGGTGTTGTAAGAATACCATTCAGAAATGCATTTTTCACATCCAGCTGATGTAGAGGCCAGCGACGCATGGATGCAATAGCGAGAATAATTCGTACCGTGGAGGCTTTGACCACTGGACTGAAGGTGTGAGTAAAGTCGAACCCAGGTACTTGGCTAAAACCCTGCGAGACGAGTCGCGCTTTATATCTGTCCACAGAACCGTCAGCAAGTAGTTTAGTGCGATAAACCCATTTAGAACCTACCACATTGTAACCTGCAGGTCGCGGAACAAGAACCCATGTCTTGTTCGCATGAAGTGCCGCCATTTCTTCACACATGGCCTGTTTCCATTCCGGAACTTTGAGGGCAGATATGACCCCACGCGGTTCAGAAATAGCTGCTGTAGCAGAGTAAATAGAGACCAGATTTGCATCAATAGGATATCGAGGTTTAAAAATACCTGATTGTGATTGCATCTGCATGCGATGCACGTGAGGTGGCGGAGCATTCAGAGACGGCAGATCAGGCGCAACGGCGACCAGCTGTGCGAGGACAGGTGTTTGACGTGCAGGTAATGGCGGTGATTCTTCAGGTGGTGGACAAATCGTGCACGGAGGGAAGGAAACCGTGGACGGTGGAGAAGACGGCGGTGGATGATGTGGCTGGGACGGTGGTGTGTGATCAAAAAACTCAGAGAGATGAAGACGATAGAGAGGTTGTTCCGGGCTATGTTTGGAGAAAGGGAAACATAACTCGTCGAACCTAGCATGACGAGTAATGTACGTACGAGAGGTGGTAGGCTGAAAGCATCGAAAGCCTTTGTGTGACGGGCTGTATCCTAGAAAAACACATGGAGTACTACGAGGTTGGAATTTGGTTTTTGTGTAATCACGTAGGCAAGGAAAGACACGACACCCGAATGGATGGAAGGAGTCATAAGCAGGTGTATGGTGATAGAGGAGCTCGAATGGGGTTTTCCCGTGAAGAATAACAGAGGGAAGACGATTGATGACGTAGACGGCTGTGCTAAAGGCTTCTACCCAAAAAGTTAGAGGAGCGAAAGAATGATACAACATTGTTAAACCCATTTCAGTGATATGACGATGTTTGCGCTCTGCGCGACCATTTTGGGATGGTGTATATGGACAGGATAGAAGATGATGGATACCTGACTGAGTGAAAAGTGCTTTAAGGCGATGATTTGTGAATTCAGTACCACCGTCACTTTGAAAGCGTTTAATTTTAGTGGAGAATTGATTTTCAACAAAGAGTTTGAAACGCACAAAAGTATCAAAGAATTCAGATTTTGTACGTAGGGGGTAAAACCACAAAAATCTGGAAAAATCATCAATGAATACTGCGTAATAACGAAAATTCATAGAGGAAGTGACAGGAGCAGGACCCCAAAGATCACAGTGTATGAGTTCAAGAGCATGCATCGCTCGTTTAGATGAAGATAAAAAAGGCAAATGACTGTTTTTAGCTAACTGACAAGACTGACATAAAGTAGAACTATGACTCGATGATGAGAATGAAATTAAATGACGAGTACGCAAAGACTGTAAGACGGACGAAGCAGTGTGACCTAGGCAAGAATGCCAGAGATCGTGAGACGCGGATGGGGGCTGCAGTTCGGCGACGGCTGCAAGAGCTGAAGGGGAGGAACCAAGCACATAAAGACCATTCCTACGCACGCCGCTTGCCATTGTCCGACCGCTGTCCCGATGCTGTATCTGAAAAGTAGAATCAGAGAACAAAACACGAACAGGAAGATCATGAGTGAGGTTACTGACGGATAGTAAGTTCTTCGTAATATCAGGAACAATTAGAACATCAAGCAAATGAATATTGTCCAAGAGACGAAGAGAGCCAGTATGAGTGATCGGAAGATGATTACCATTACCAACAGTAACATGATCGGACCGAGAATATGCAGACAATGTGTCGAGACAAGAGGCATCATTGGAGATGTGGGCCGTTGCTCCGGTATCCAAGTACCAATCAGAAGTGGAAGACGGAGAGATGTTGCAGTTGGCAGAAAAGGCTTCAGCAAGTTGAGCAGACTGTTGAGGACGAGAATTCTGTACAAAGGACCTGTCAAAACGATGAGGACAATCAAATGCATCATGATCGGTTAAACGAAAAAAATAACACCAGGGTTTTCGGCATTTGTGATTTCGTCCACGGCCTTTGTTTGACTGATTCTTGGACGTGTCACGAGGCTTCTGAGCTGCATGAAAAGCAGTCGGCGGCGTTGACGAAGAGAGATCAGAGGATTTTTGAAATAATTCATGACTTTGAGCATGAGCAAGTAACGTATCAAAATCCGGAATAGGCTCTTGAGTTAATTGAGCAGCAGTAAAGGTGTTGAAATCCGGCCCTAAACCACGTAAGAACCAATGAGATTTGTCGGAGGCGTCAAGCGAGCGTCCGATGGCGGAAAGTTGATCACAAAGCGATTTGTAGCGGCTCCCATAATCAGCGACGGATGAATCTCCGCGTTTAAGAGATAATAGGTCGTCTTTCAAACTGAGTTCTCTGGCTTTGGAGCGATGACTGTAAGTTCGAGACAGAGCATCCCAGACTTCACGCGATGATTGGCAGCCGATGATGACAGCCATGGGCTCCTCGGTCAGAGTCAAAACCAAGAACAGTTTGATAATTTGATCTCGCGAATACCACTTCGCGAATTCAGGATTTGGCATTGGGACGGCTCCAGAGGCGGACGGAAGTTGACGTGGGGGCTGCGGCTTCGAACCATCAATAAACGGCAAAAACTTCTGAGTAATTAGGAGAGGCTCAATCTGAGCGTGCCAAAGCATGTAGTTTGAGGCGGTAAGTTTAATATTGACCATGTGAATCATGGTGGAGAGAGGAAGAGTTGGAAGTTCGTCGGAGTCCATCTGGTCGGCCATAAAGACAGCGAAAACGGCACGCGATCAGGCGGAAAAAAATAACGAACGGCTAGGGTTTTAGGCCTAGGGTTTGGCTGATACCATGTAGAGAATATTATCTCTTATTTCACTCAATGAAATACAATGTACAAGGATCTATATATAGAGAAGAAAATAAATCTAATCTAGGGTAATTACAGAAGATATACAAATATATTCTCTAAGATATGATATATATCTCAAGAGAAAAGATGTTATTTGTGATGTGCTAAATTGTCATGTTTAATGATGGATGTGGAAAATTTGTGCAATTTGTGATTAATTTAGAGAAAATACAAATAATAATTAGTATTAAAATTAGGACTTATAATTTATATACAATATGATAATGAATTTGTAATATAATAATAAATATAAGTTGAGATTTATCAAATTTGGATTCTTATCAAATCAACACTTTTAACAATCAAAATTTTTGTGTTCGATTCTTGTATGATTTAAATTGGATCTAATACATATCCATGAATATATTAGTTAAAAATGTGTTATTTTGTCTTTTTTATTTATTTAATAGTTAATAAATTTGGACTTTATTATTTTATTAATATACAAGATAATTGTACACTATGAAATTTAAGTTTTTTGTAGAAGATCAAGATGAATTGCCTTTGCTTGATCATCCACATCAGTACCGTTTGATTGTTCGTTGTTTTATCTTAACTACACACCGTCCGACATCACTTATGCGGTGCTAGTTCGTGCAATCACATCGATCTTCTTACTAGCAAGTTGCCATGCATGTGTTGCGTTATCTTGATCATTGTCCTTCTCGTGGGCTCTTTTTTATTCCATTGCAAATGATTTACATATTGAAGCCTATAGTGATTTTGATTGGGGCGCTTGTTAGATGACTCATCGATCATTAATTGGCAATTGTGTATTCCTTGGGTAGTTTGGTTTCTTGGAAGGCAAAGAAGAAAACTAAGGTTTTGTGATCCATGGTTGAGGCCGAATATCATGTCATGACAGTCATAGTACATGAGGCTTGTTGTTGTTAGAAATATTATAACCCCTTGGTCTATATTGTATGTTTATAAGTTATGGTGCATCAAAGCTCAAGTCAATCTAGTTTCTAGGAACTTAGTGTTGAGTCAAATTGTAAAAGTCCTGTATAGGAATACTCGAGTTGTAATAGAACTAGAATAGAAGATCGAGGAATGCTGAAAGAGTCAGCACATCTGAAGACAAAAGAATGCTGAAAGAATCAACAAGATTGAAGATTGCTGAAGACGCTAGTAAAAAGGCTAGCAAACTCCGGAGAATGTTGGACATACTTAGAGGAATGCTGAAGGATTGAAGCAAACGGACTGCTGAGATATTAGTAGACCTTCAACTAAAACAGACACACGACAACAATCAACACAATATACAAAGTCATGAATCAGAAGGATTCAAATTACAAGGAGACCGGCAGAATCAGAGTGAAAGATAATCAACAGACACAAGGAAGGTTTCCAGATTTAAACTGAAAGATCCGTTCGAACAAAGACGGCCAAAGTATGAACATCGCCAATCAGAGAAAAGGGAGACTTGAAGAGTCTATGTGCTTCGCAGAAAAGGAAGAACAGAGATTGACGAGTAAACCCTCTGAGTCTAATGGATAAGATTCAAACAACTGTTTGAATCTTCACCTATAAATAGATGTCATCAAAGAGAGGTTCAGAGGTTCGCGAAAATTCTACAACAAGAAAAGAAAGAGATCTTGTTAGGAATATTGTTAGATCCCTCTATTGTAAACCAATTCATTATCATAGTTTGATATGTTTTGGTGGATCAAAGCTATAGCAACTCAGTATCGTGTCAATTGTAAAAATTTATGTATAGGAATTCATACTCGAGTTGTAATAAATTAAGAAATAGAGAGATTCGGGTTTGCTGAAGGTGTCAGCAAACTTAGCCAATTGCTAAAGAGAAGAAAGGCTAGCGATGCGAAGGAAGCGACAAGGATTGTGAAGAAGGAACTCCAGCATACTACGGAGACATCCAACGCACATCAGTAGCCAGCAGACGACAATCATCAATCAAGAGAGAAGTTACAAATCTAAAATATCAGACGGACTACAACTTACGAGAAGAACCAACCAATCAAGAGGATGGAACAATCATCATGAAGAAAAAACGGTTCAGACCTACAAAGGATCCGTTCTGACAAGAGACGGCTAAAGACAGATGCTACGCCAATCAGAGACGAGGAGCCTTGAAGAGTCTTTGTCCACCGCAGAAAAAAGAAGCATGCAGATAGGAGAACATTCCCTTTGAGTCTAATGGATATTTGAATCATCACCTATAAATAGGTGTCATCCTTATTTGATTCAAAGGTTCGCGATTTTACACATACAAGAGATATCAAAAGCGATAAAACTCAGTCTCTCTCTCACGCAAACACATCCAAGCCTATTTCTTAATTAAAGCTTTTCGCAAGCTTTCATAATAGAAGCTCGAAGACCTGAGAAGTTTATCTTCTTAAAGGTATATTGGGATTCTTTCTAATCCAGAAAGAATCTAGCAGTCACTATTGTTGTACAAGAGTGATTCGTACGGGCTACGCCAACACAAGGATAGGTTCTGGGAAGAACTATAAAACTCCCAGTAGTCGACGTCCAAGGAGAAGGGAGGTTTGTCCTCACTCTAATGAGCGATACCGGTTGAAGATTGGAGATCGAGCTGCTTGAAGATGTGCGCTGACCATACGGAGGAACTGCTCAACGTTAGAGATCAGGCCTGACCTTGTACTCATTCTTCTAGTGAAATTTTCAGTCAAAGGACTGGAGAGTGGACGTAGAACAGTTGTTCGAACCACTATAAAAACCCGTGTGTCGTTTACTGCTTTATTTTTCTATTTGTTCGTAGTTAGATTATTTGAAACTCAACACACCAAGTATTGTAGTATAAACTGCAATCAATCTAACAAATACACGAGCTAAAACATTTAGATAAATACTTGCTAAGTCGAGACCTTAGCAAGATACGTGCAAGATAAATTTAAATACTTTCGCTGTATATAAAATAACTCAGATCGGGGACCAACAAGTGGTATTAGTGCGGTTGGTCTTTACAGACTAGCTGCTTCTGAGTTGTCAAGGACCAGATCCAGATTTTCCTTGCATATCTGTGTTTAGCTCAGGTTCAAGAAAATGGCGCACAACACAAATCTTCCCAAGTTCACTCAAGACTCATGTTCTACCTGGAAAAAGAGGTCTATGATCACACTGATGAATGTGCATCCATAGATGAGACGAGTGATCGAAGTTGGACCCATCAAGATCCAGAAGGTGAAGACAAGGGTCGGAGAGGACGTAGAAGGACCAGGCGTAATGGTGGATTAGTCCCTTGAAGAATGGACTCAAGAAGAACGAGCCCGTGATCAGCTAAATTACGTCACCATGAATCTAATATTAGGTGCCTTGTCACCTACTCTGATGGCTGAAGCGTTGGAGTATGATAGTGCTAAATAAATGTGGAATTTTCTTAGCACTCTGGCAAAAGAATTGGATCACATGAAGAGAAACAAGCTACAACAATGGGTAGACAGGTATGAATCTTTCTGTTTGATTCCAGGTGAAACCATCAAGAACATGGAGACAAGATTCAACACTATTGTAGCTGAGTTAAAGAAGTTGGGCAGAACGTACGAACTTCCTGACACAAACTCAAAGATTCTCTCAAGACTACCTAAGGAGGATTGGTTCGTCAAAGTAACCAGTCTGAAGGATAAGGATCTGTCGAAGGTTAGCACCAAAGACGTGTTTGCCCAACTGGAAGCTCATGAATGAGATATCGCCCAGATCAACAAGAATGAGGTTGTTCGTGCTGCAGTCAACATTGAAGAACCTATGGAAGGTGCAACATTCTTTGTGAAGAAAGACGGACAAAAGTTGAAGACAAAGAGACCATTCCACTCAGATCGACCTACTCAGTCCAGTTCAACAAAGAAGATTCCTTCCATCAGGGGATCTCACTTCAAAGAAGATGAATGCTCCGTGAGCAAGCTGGAGAAACAAATGAAGAGACTTCAAAGGCTGTTGCTGAAAGCAAAAGGGAAGAAGGAAGATCTCCAGCAGACTCAACCAACAGACAACAAAAATAGCAAGAGAGCACTAAGAACATGCTACAAGTGCAATTCCCAAGATCACCTAAAGTTTGAATGCCAAAAGGTAGATCCAGAAGAAAGGGAACGACTGAAGAAGCTGTTCGAAAGACGCACATCGAAGGTGGTCACCAAAGCATTGCTGACAAGGACAGAACTACCAGACATCCCAGATTACGACGACGAAAACTACTTATCAGAAGATGAAGAGGATGTTCTAATGGTGTTCATGCAAACATTAATGAAGAGCAGACAGGAGAATCAACTTTAGCTGCCACAGGAAACCAGGTAACAAACACTACTCTGTCTATTGCTTCAATTTCTGATAATATGCATGACACTGCTGATTCATGTTACTCAGAATCAGATGAAATAACTGTGGAATAATTGCTAAAATAATTTTCAAAAGTTCATGCATTAAAGGATATTCTAGTCATAGAAAATTCCTCTCTGAAGTCTCAACTTTCAATTTTGACCAGTGAGATTGACAAATCTAGGTCAGCAGAAGAGGAATTGTCAAAGTTAAAGACCGAATTCTCCATCTTAAGTAGTAGTTACTGTACTTTAAGACAGGAAAATGAAACTTTGAAAAGTTATCACTCAGTGCTAAACGTATATCAGTGCAAATTTTCCAAAAGCACGAGAGATTTAGATGATATTTTAAGTATCCAAAGAAGTTCGAAGAACTTTGCTGGAATAGGTTTTGATAGTGAAAAATCTTGCGTCACTGAATTAAGTAAATCAAAGAAAATTACTTTTGTCCCAGCTACTGCGAAGATTCAGCAAACCGCTAGGAAAGACAAGAGGGAAAATGTTAAGTCAATTGATCAGCAGAAATGGGCAGACCAATATCCCTCAGCTGACTGCTCAGCAGAGATTGAACGTTCGTTCTGCTGAGAAGAAGCCAGCAAAGTCAATGTATGTTACCCAGCAGACTGTTCCATCTGCTAGGAAGGTTCATACAAATCTTAGCAAGGCCAAGCAATCTACTAAGGTTGCAAGGAAGCCAGCATACACTCCAAGTAGAAGGAACACCTACTTGAGGCCAGAGTCTACTTTAAAACACTTTCAAAAGACAGTGATGACTCGACACACTACTTCATATCCCTAAGTTGATTATTGAAACTATGCCAACTGGAACAGAAGGGAAGTGAGACGTGATGACAAAAGAAGCATCAAAATCACGAGAGGCTGGATTCCCAAAGGAATAATCCAGAAAACTAATCCCGCAAGACCTGTAATTGATTGGGTACCGAAGATATAACTTCTTTGTTTTGCAGGAACATAGTCCAGAAATAAGATTATTAAGAAAACTCAAAGAATGGATCTTAGACAGTGGATGCTCAGGTCACATGACAGGAGTTGAAGAGATCTTCACGAAATTCACAAGTTCTGAGGAGCCTCAGTCTCATTTGGTGAAAACTCCAAGGCCAGAGTAATTGGAAGAGGGTGCATCGAGCAAAATGGAATGCGGATAATCAACGATGCCATCGTTGATAGTCTCAAACACAATCTACTGAGCATCAGTCAGCTAAGTGAGAATGGATATATCATTTCTTTCTTTGACACAGGTTGCGAAGTTGCAGATAGGACCACCGATGAAGTAAAGCTAAGAGGAATCAGAAAAGGAGGACTCTACATTGCTGATTGGGAAAGTGGCCGACAACCATTGTGCTTCATAGCATTCAGCAAGGAAGAGACAAATTGGCTATGGCACAAAAGGCTAACACATCTGAACTTTAAAACCATCAATTATATTGCCAGAAATAACATTGTTGCAGGTTTACCACAAGAGATCTTCAAGAAGGAAGGAGTATGCAGAGCCTGTCAACAAGGAAAGCAAGCCAAAACGTCCTTCAATTCAAACCCAGAAAAGGCCACCTCAAACAGAATCCTTGAGCTACTTCACATGGATTTATTCGGCCTTGTGATATCACCCACGGTAGGTAACAAACTATATACTTTAGTTGTTATTGATAATTATTCCAGGTAAACATGGGTTAGGTTACTCTAAAGCAAGGGCGAGGTGAAAATTATCATTCCGGAGCTGATAATTAGAGTTCAAAATGACAAGGAGCTCACGGTCAAAAGGATTAGATCTGATAATGGTACAAAATTTTGCAATGGAACATTGATGGATTTCTGCGCCAATGCTAGGATAGGACATGAAAGGTCCACTGCAAGAACACCCCAGCAGAACGGCCTTGCAGAAAGAAGGAACAAAACCTTAAAAGAAGCCATGCGTACAATGCTTGCCGATACGGATCTAAGCCAAAGATACTGGGGAGAAGCTGTAATGAATGCCTGCTACACGTAGAATCGAAGCGGATTGAATCTTCACTTCAACAAGACTCCCTATGAAATATATCATGGTCGTAAGCCTTCTTTAGCTCATCTTCGTATTTTTGGTTCATCATGTTATATCCATAATAATGGAAAATTGAAATTATGTACTTTTTCTCCCAAGGCCGATGAAGGAGTGTTCCTAGGATATGGACATCCATCTCACAAGGGATATAGAGTGCTTAATAAGACAACCAAACTTGTGGAAATAACATGCAATGTTATTTTTGATTAATCTACTTTAGTGCGCAGGACCATAAGAAGTCAAACAGATGAGTTTCATGAAACCAATGATGTAAATGGACCTTCGGGCTTGAATACTTCCGAAGCTGAACTAAATGATCCAACTAGGCTAATGAATGAATCATCATCTCTACTGGAGACCTTGACTGATTAATTGACAGTCAAGAGGGCCTATGATGCAATCGGTAATGTTGAGGCCACCATACAATCTCTTGAAGAGCATACAAATCAACCGGGAACTCAAGGAGATGAAGTCGTCCAACAAAATGATGATACAACTGAAGGTTCCCAAAATGGCGAGAGAATTACTGAAGACAACTCTGTTGAAGACAACCAGGAGCAGACTGCTGCAGATAGGAGTACTACACCAGTAATACAAAATCCAATGCCAGAAGACAATCTTTCAGCAGAAATCAACTCAACAAGGGTAGTAGAAAACTTAGAAACACTACAACTTGCTGATGTATCAGTCTCAGAAGAACCCATTGGACCATCCAACAGTCAAGTCATTCCTATAGAAGAACTACAAAGACCCAAATTGCTGCTCAGAGATCATCCTACTCAAGCGATTCTAGGAGATATTGCCGATCCAATCAAAATCAGACATAGTGCACTGCTTGCCTGCTTCATATCACAAGAAGAGCCTAACAAAGTAACAGACGTGCTCAAATCAGCCGACTGGATCAACGCAATGCAGGAGGAACTATCAGAGTTCACAAGGAATCATGTATGGGATGTCGTTGATCGTCCAACTCATCAACCAACAATAGGAACTAAATGGGTATTCACGAATAAGTGAGATGAAAATGGACTCGTCGTTCGCAACAAGGCCATATTAGTTGCTAAAGGTTATGTGCAGTGCGAAGGAATAGACTTCGACGAAACATTTGCTCCAGTAGCTCGCTTGGAAGCAATCAGATTATTCCTAGCATATGCTGCTCATCATGGGTTCACAGTATTCCAAATTGACGTCAAGAGTGCATTCCTTAATAGCGAATTAAAGGAGGAAGTCTACGTGGAACAACCCCCAGGCTTTGAACGCGGAAACAAGGTGTACAGACTAAGGAAAGCTCTCTACGAACTAAAGCAAGCCCCAAGAGCGTGGTATGAGACGTTATCACAATTCTTGCTAAAAAATGGATTCAGGAAAGGAAAGATCGACATGACGTTATTCTTGATCAAAGACGCTGAAGACATTTTGCTTGTCCAAATCTATGTGGATGATATCATATTTGGATCAAGAAATTTAGGTCTATGCGAGAAGTTTGTTAAGCTTATGCAAACTAACTTCCATATGAGTGTGATGGGAAAAATGTCATACTTCCTAGGTCTACAAGTCCAGCAATCAGATGATGGGATTTTTATTCATCAGAAGAAATATACAAAAGATCTCATCAGCAAATTCTGCCCAGAAAAGACGAAGACTCTGTGGATTCCCATGAGTACAGCATGTCAGATATCAGTGGATGAAAAAGGCGAATCCGTAGACCCCACAACATACAGAGGAATAATTGGCTCACTGCTATACTTGACTGCCAGCAAACCAGACATTTCATATGTTGTAGGTGTATGTGTCAGATATCAAGCAAATCCAAAGAAGTCACACATGGAGTATGCACGAAGAATTGTCAGATATCTGAAGGGAACAGAATCTTTAGGAATTTGGTATCCCAGGGCAGACGATCTCAGACTCATAGGATATTCAGATTCAGATTTCAGAGGCTGCATAATTGACCGAAAGAGCACGAGCGGAACATGCCAATTCTTAAGTCATAAGCTGATAAGCTGGTTCAGCAAGAAGTAACACTCCGTAGCAACATCCACAACGGAAGGAGACTGCCAGCTGCTGCTCTCAAGTGCTATGGATCAAGCAACAACTTCAAGATTATGAAGTCAGCACTGGTTGCGTTCCAATTTACTTCGACAACAACAGTGCGATGTGCATCACAAAGAATCCTGTTCACCACTCCAGAACGAAGCACATCGATAACCGACATCATTTCATTCGAGATCACGTTGAGAAAAAGGATATCTCAATGGACTACATCAGAACAGAGGATCAGCTAGCAGACATATTCACCAAGCCTCTAGCAGAAAGCAGTTTCAAAAAGCATTGTCTTAAGCTCGATTTATTGGAATTAGATGAGGTTATGGAAGAATGAGTCCCAACTCTCATTCTGTTCTTGGATAATACTTATGGAATTCTATTGGTCTTCTCAAGATGATGCGGAATAAGAGTGTGTCCAAGCTCAC
>JAPKLW010006540.1:0-17154 GCA_026898455.1 Plectranthus barbatus | reverse complement strand
TTTCTAGGACACAAGCTAATCAGCTGGTTTAGCAAGAAGCAGCACTCAGTTGCTACTTCTACCACTGAGGCTGAGTATGTTGCCGCTGCCAGTTGCTGTGCTCAAATAATTTGGATCAAGCAACAACTGGAGGATTATGAAGTGGACACTGGCTGTGTTCCAATCTATTGCGACAACAACAGTGCTATGTGCATCACGAAGAATCCGGTTCATCACTCCAGAACCAAGCACATAGATATTCGACATCACTTCATTCGTGATCATGTCGAAAAGAAGGATGTCAGCGTGGACTATATCAGAACTGAAGATCAACTGGCTGACATCTTCACCAAGCCACTGCCAGAAGCAAGATTTAAGGAGTTGTGCATCAAACTCGGTCTTATGGAGATTGATGTGAGACCCAATGATGAGGAAGAATGAGTCCCAGCTCTCATTCCGTTCTTGATCTTCTGGAGGACGCTGATTACGACTAAGTCCAAGCTCTTAGTTGTTTTCATTTAAGTGGTATCTCTATCCATCTAGTGGTGTCTACTGGCGGAATCTTGCCAGCATAGGCCATCAGTTGAAGCGAAATTGGGTCCCAGCTCCCAATTTCTAGAAAAGCGAAGATTATGCGGAATAAAATTGAGTCCAAGCGCTCAATTTTCTCTCTTTCCTGTCGCCAGCTGATAACTGATGGGAGTCTGCCAGCAGCAAGTACTATCAGCAAGTGGTATCAGTTGCTAACTGATGAAGAGGCCAACCAGTTAGGGGGAAGTATGCAACTGGTATATGCAACTGATGACCAGTCATACCAGCTGTCTCAGAAAAGGCGGGATTGTTCAAATCCAAGTAGCGTGTACAGCTCTCCGAATTTAATGCGGCATTTAATGCCACATTTAATGCGCACAGCGTCTGCGCAGTCCGACGTTTGGTAGCCACCAACCGCTTAGCGCCACGTCAGCTACACGACGTAGCCCACGTCAGCACGACCGCGCACGTCGCACAAGGAACCGGGCCTGCTGATGACCGTCGATTCCCGCTTGCTGAGCGTCAATCCTAGTCGTCTGATCTTGCATGGACTTGGATATAAATACCCGATGCCTTTCGTCGGATTAACCTTTTACGATCCTTCAAATTTCAGAACCCTAAATCTGTTCATATCTCTTCATCTTCCTTGATATTTTCTGAAATTATGGCTTCATCTTCCCGACAACCAGCTGATAACACACCATCTACATCTTCTTCGTCTGGTTCACCAGACTTACCACTCGCAGAAGCCCACATGCCGACTTATACTGGCATCGTAAAGATTGAAGATATAGATTATACTCTTCCGTTCGCTAGACTGGTTCAGCTGAACAAGCCGGCGACCAGGGCTCAACTCTCGAACGCGCAAATGAGGGCGGCGCAAGTTCAGAAAGAAAAGATTCTGAACGAGAAACTGGCGCGCAAGAATTATGGGGAGGAGTTGATCGAGATGATCGACCGGGAAGGCCTTCGTCAGTATTTGACGGCAAGGCCCGAGACCTTCCATCCGCACATGGTAGCCGAGTTTTACGCTCGGGCCGTGGTTGCTGACGACAGGAGGTCGTTCACTACATCGGTGTTCGGCCACCTGATCACCGTTACCGCCGAATACCTCGCCAATCTCTTCGGCCTGAGGAATGAAGGAGAGGAAGTCGCCACGTATCATCAGGATGATACGGTGGAGTTCCGAAGGAGGTGGACACAATGGAAGAGGGATGAAGTCACCGTCTTCCGGACTGGTATGAGGAAGTCGGAGATGGATGACTGGTGGCAGATGGTATGCGACATCGTTGTCAGGATGTTGCAGTGCGAAGTCAGATCCTACGCCGAGCTGAGTCTGCGCAAATTTTCCGTGATGTGCGCGCTCGTCGATGGGATTGAGGGCAACTGGGCCGAGTTCTTCTTCGGCCGGTTGCTGGAGAATGTAGCCAGGAACGCCAACATTCCAATTGATGGGACGTTCGCTCACTCCGTATCCTTTGGGCTGCGGATCAGCCATATCTTGGAGATGGAGATTGGAGATGGAGTGGACCAGGGGGAACAACTGGTGAGTTCGGACTTCATTCCGCCCACCAAGGAGCAGGCCAAGCTGCCTCGCCCTGACTACCATAAGCCGCGGAGGCTGAGGGGAAAGTCAGCAGTGGATCCAGCTGAGGTTGTTTCGGAAGAAGAAGAGGAGGATAAGGGGGAACAGGTGCCAGTCATGGCACAGCCGCTGACGGAGGAGGCAAGGGCCGAGCTGAAAAGAAAGATGGAGACCGAGTCTCTTTTTACCCAACTGGAGGAGGCGGAAGTGGAGGCTTCTGGCAGTCGCCCTCAGCCAGTTCAGCAGGTGCCAGTCACCAAGAAGACCTCCCGCAAGAAGCCCAAGACTTCTCAGCACCAGCAGCCACCATCAGCTGTGGCATATGACCCCGAGCCTGGGAAGATCTCCATCCCAGTCAAGCAGAACATTCTTGGATTGACTGAGGAAGAAACGCTGGAGAGGATGACCCGGAAGAGGAAGAGGGTCCAAACCAGAGCTCAGCGGGTGATGGAGCAGGCTAAGAAGGAGAGAAGTGCCTCCATTGTCAGGAGGAAGCAAGCCAAGGCAAGGCTGAAGGCCTTGGCAGCCCAGCGAAAATTAGAGGCTGAGCTGGCAGCCCGCGATGAAGCCTATGCCAAGGTGCAGGCTGAGCATGAGGCCAGGCGCCAGGCAGAGCTGGCCGAGCAGATGAGGCTGGCGACCAGGGGCAAAGGGAAAGCCCATGTAATTCCAAGTGCCAGCCGATCAGCACCAGCACCACCAGGCGAGCTCCTACCTGAAGAAACATTTGAACGCCTGCTGGTGATGGGCGCTGACAAGGATGTACTATCCCTTGTGGATGAGTACCAGCCGGAGGAGGAAGCTGCTGATGTACCTCCACCCGCGCAAGGGGGTGGTGGAGGTGATGACGATGTCCCACTGGCCGCGCAAGGGGGTGCCAGTGGAGGAGAAGAGCGGGCGACCACCCCGGTACAACTGGCGAGCTTCTCGGATGTCAGTTCTGAATCCGAGGAGGCAGAGGAGATTGCAGAGGAGCCGAGGGCTGAGGAACCAGAGCAGGAGCCAGCTAAGGAGGTGGTATCTTACTCCACGGTGCAGAGGATGGAGCCCAGGGATCTGTTCCCCGATATTGATGATAAGGCTCGACGTTCTGCCAGTCGCCCCCGATCTACAGATGCCTCGACATCAACTTCCGGGCGGCCAGCAGCATCCTCTTCATCACCAGCTAGGCGCGCACGAACTGAAAGGCGCCCTTATATGCTCTGCATCCAGGAGTATCAACTGGTTGATGAAGATGCCTTCCAGGCCCTAGTGACAGGGGTGCACCGCTGGGAGCAGCGAGGGGAGATGGCCTTTTATAATTCAAGAGTGCCAGAGCCATCTGCATTCAACATCATACCCTTCAGCGGACTCCCCACCAGTCGGTATATGCATCGAGGATCTCAGACTGGTGCCTGCCCCTGCAGCCAGTGGAATATTTCAATTACACCCTCTACGAGTATGCTGAGAACATTACGGCTGAGGTGGAGAATGCCGTCAATGACGAGATGATAGCCAACTACCGAAGGCTCTGGAGGGTGGATCCGGAACTTGGTCTAGAGTTCCGGAGATGGTTGATTTTTGACAGATGCCAGCGCCTGCTGACGGTGGAGAAGCGGGCGGTGCTTTATGCCAGGCTGGGTCTTGGCTACTGGAGAGCCGAGGAGGAGTGGGCTCATGCTTTCATGGGCACTGATCCAGAAAGCCCCCAGCAGTTGTCTACAAGAAGAATCCAGCGTCGATTGCTGAAAATTGCAGAATACAGACAGCTGACTGGAAGCTCCGGCCTCCCGCCTTTGAAAAAGCTCAAGTTACCCTTCCTCCAGTTCCGTGTAACCAGCCGGGGGTACCAGCTGACATACGCGCTCCGTCGCATCAAAGTGCTGGTTAACCTCCCGAGGATCCCTCCCTACCATGCTGTCTTGTTCGACATGGCGGCCACTGCATTGCTGATTGACCATATTGTGGAGGAGGATCCCTCGCGTGGCCTGTGGCTGATCCCTGCCGTCGCTGCTGTTCCAAATGTTGTGGAGCTGGAGCACTTTGACTGGCAAGTGGAGGCAGATTCAGAGCAAGTCCCGCCAGCATCAGCTGAGATGCTGGTGGAGGAGTCAGCCGCAGAAGAGGAGTCAGCAGCAGCAGCAACAGCAGTACCAGCAGATGCACCAGCAGCCGCTGCAGAGCAAGTCGTAGAAGGGCCAGCTGGAGCTGACACTGAGATGGCTGAGGCCTCATCTGATGTGCCCTCTACTTCTCTGGCGCTGTCAGCAGAGCCTATCTCCGAGGTCCATCCGCCTGCGCAACTGGTTGCTCTCTTTGATGCCAGGATGGACCAGCGTTTTTCCTCCTTCCGAGCAGAGATGGCGCAACAAATGGGGTCATTCACCTCTGGAGTGTCCTCCTTTTTGGCGCGGATCCAAGAGGGGGAAAGTGCGCGAGCACGGGCTGAGGCTGAGAAAGCTCGCCTTGCTGAAGAGGAGAGGAGGATAGCTGCTGAGGAAAGGGAGAAGAGCAGACAAGATATGGCGGCCCTTACAGAGATCTTGAGGAACTTAGCAAATCGCAATCAATCACCAGGATCATCTTCTCAGCCATAGTCTAGCATCTTCACTTTGTGTAAGTATTTGTATCTCTAGACTAGTCAGTTTTCTATCCTATACTTGTAACTGCAACATCTTTAATGGATTGATTACTGACAAGTTGACGACAATTCCTCATTGTCCAACAAATTGTCTGAGTATTGACTTACCAGCTGAACTTACACATTTTGTGTAATCAGCACCTGCACTCCATTTGATATTTTTTTAATTCTAACCTGGCTCAGATTTTACTTCATAATTTAATCGAGCAATATCTCTCCCAGTTTGAGGGGGAAGATTTTTAGGTTAGAGCTGATGTGAGGAAGTGGTTTCATGGGTTTAGATCTGATAGGTTTATTTTGTAAAACCCTGAAATACTTTGTAACTTTCCTCATCAGCTGAGTGCTCGCTGGTTAGGCTTTGATCGCACCAAAAAGGGGGAAATTGTTGGGAAATTTGGCTAAGTTTCCCTTCCCTCAGTAGCACTCATAGAAATGTTGTGATTTTGATTAAGGGGCGGCGCACGAATCACAAGGCTATTTGTTAGATCATAGTTTTGGTGCATCAAATCCTAAGTCCTACCAGCGTCAGTTTTGTCTCTAGAATAGCTCTAGTCTCAAATGTAAAGTCCTGTTCAGGTCTTTTGAGTTGTAAGTCGTAGCTGATCAAGACTCATGCTGGCTACTGTTCACCAGCATGAGATGTGCTTACCAGTTGAGAGAAGTCTCACCAGCAAGCGGCTGACAAAGACTCATGCTGACACTGTTCATCAGCATGGAGTAGAGCTATTGACTGGTCACTGTTCACCAGTTGGATAGATTTCACCAGCAGGAGGCTGAGAAATCTTACCAGCAGAATATGTGTTCTGGCTGACACTATTCACCAGCGGTGAAGCCACCAGTCACGGGAGATTCCAAGAGATAACATCAGACAAATTGGTAGACCTTGATTGTGCTAAGGAAAGTCACCATCAGAGACTGCCAGCACAAGATCACCAGTATGATCTACCAGTTGGAGGTTATCAGCAGAATTGAAGATTCGCTCTCCCAAAGACTTGGAGACAAAAAGAAGATTCGTCTGAGGAATTAACTGACAGTGTATGACTTTAAGGAGGATGCCTTAAAGTCTATCAGTTCAAGACACCAGTTCCGTTTCCTCGTACTGACGAATAGAGTCGTTCTGACACAAAGAGATCTGTGTCAGATAAAGCGACCAAAGGTATGGCGCTTTCCGGAAATTCCTACCTACCGCCGTCAGAAGGACATGCGAGGACAGAGACTTTTCCGGATGTGTCCAAACGGCTAGTAAATTTGAATGGGATCCCTCGTCTATAAATACCTGGGATCCATCAACATTCAATACTCTTAACTCTCTTGACCTACCGAAAGAACGATCGCATTTATTGCCAGCAAGCAAATACTTTCGAGGCTTTTCTTAAAGGCTTTCCGTGTGTCGATTATTCGAACACGAGACTCCAAGCTTCCAGCTTGTGAGTTATTGATCTCTTTGGTGCTCTTTCTCTCTCAGAGGAATTTCACAGCAGTTCTAGAGCCAGCCAGCTCTTGAGCTATTACGGGCGGCTTGCCGTATAAAGGAGTCACGTTCTTGGGAGAACTCAACACCCAACTAGTCAGAGGAGGAGGTTGAAGTGACGTGCTCGCACTCCATCCATCTGATGAGAGCTGAAGAAGGACAAGGACCGGGAGCGGTTGATCCAGTGGACTGGTAGACGGGGCATCTACCAGCTGGAGATAGATCGTAGGATACTTTGTACCTGATTGCTCTTAGTAAATTTCCAGTGCATCGACTGGAGAGTGGACGTAGATCAGTTGATCGAACCACTATAAAAATCCTTTGTCTTTTATCAGCTTTCTGCATTTTCATACTGATTTAAAACCCAGTAACTGATTACTGGAGTATATCTGAATACTGATATAATTGTGCAAAGACTACTTAAAATATTCTAAGTATTGAGCTACCAGCTGACCAGCCAGTTGCCAGTCAGCTGTGTACTCAGTCCCAGTTGACTTACCAGCTGACAAGGTCCCAGTCAGCTGAGTAACCAGCAGAGCGTAAGAAACAAACTTACACATTTTCCGCTGCCAAGTTATACCCTGATATCCGGGACCATCAACACTCACCAATAAAATATTAATTTTACTACACTCACAACTCTTAATTTTCGTGCCGAAAAGAAATGAGACTACACTAATGGGACGGAGGGAGTATTATGACAATTGATAATTTACATATCAAATCCTAAGATTTATTACAAATTCTGATAAATTTCCTTGTACACAACATTTGAAGTTTTCGACAAACTATTGTTGTCTTCGTCACAAACTAATACCTTATCTCCAACATTCTTCCCACTTAAAATCTTGACCTCAATTACATGATTACCAAGTTGTGTTAAAATCAACCGAGTACCATTGCATAAATCAGCTGAATGATCAATATTTCTTAACAACATAATCGGTGTCCCAACTTTTAATATCATCTCATGATTTGGTAATCCAAAACACTTCAATATATTCAAAAATTCTGGAGTGTGCACCTCATTAAGAACATCGGTATACTTTCCGTTCGACACAATGAATCTGAACTTAAGTGTCAATATTGTTATTCAATGATAACATATATTGATTAACTCTCTCAACCACATTATTTGTAGGTGCCAAAATAGCTTTATGCTAAAAAAAAATATCTCTTGATCCAAAACCAGTTGTAGGATATGTACTATCAACAATAGCTTTAATTGGATCACCGTCAAATTTAATGTTAATATCTTCAGGAATATCAATAACTCCATCGTCATCATTTGGTTGACCCAGATTTCCTTCCCCAATTTATGCAACCCAATTGCCAAATTCTTTAAGTTGTGAAGATTGCCAAATTCTTTGGTGTGGGTTTATTTATATAAACAACTATTAGGAAATATTCTTACATACTTATTATTTTGATTTGCCAAAAAATTATATAGAAACTTCAAGTTAAAAAGTGTTTTTAGATTAGCTTAATTTTCATAAACTTGTAACATTATTTTAGTATATATGTATATATATAGGGAGCGGATCCGGTAAGAAAGATCTTAACGTGAGAAAGATGCTTGATTGTGTTCATGAGGTTGCTTGATTGTATTCATGTCGTTGCTTGATTCCAACGTTGCTTGGTTGTGATTTAGTTGTTGCTTGATTATTTTATTGATTGATTGCATTTTAGTTGTTGCTTGATTAAATATCTATAGATGAGGGATCATGTAAAAAAAAATCCCTATGTGAGAAAAAAGAATCAATCATGTCCACCAGATCTAAAAAAAATCAATGGTTGATATTTAATCAAGCAACAACTAAACCACAATCAAGCAACATTGTAATCAAGCAATACAATCAAGCAATACAGTGAATGCAATCAAGCATCTTTCTCACTTTCTCACGTTAAGAATTTTCTCACTGGATCCGCTCCCTATATATATATATATATATATATATATATATATATATATATAGTTGCGTTCATTTCTGAACTAAGTGTTGTGAATGAACAATGAACATATATTCAACCTTTGATTTATTTAATCCAACGGCTAATATGATGACATGTGTCAATTGAATTGTAATTGACCTTCTTTGGTTTAATTTGCAAAACATTAATGACACTCAACAACTACCCTAAATATTCGTTTAAAATTGTATAGATCGTGGGTTGATTTTATTTGGTAACTACACCCGTAATGATCGACTTTCAGTTTTTTAATCATCCGTCTAATTTTTTCTCCCTAATTTGCCCTTTTAATGACACTCCTGAAGCTAAATAATGATAGTCGAATAGTTTAAATCAAGGACGTTGATTTAGGGAATGGATGGTTAGATATTGTTCTCTGTTCATTCACATATACCTGTTCAGCCTAGATCACTCCCCTATATATATATATATATATATATATATTGAATTGTAATGAAACTGAAAAAACTGATCAAGACAAACTGGGTGGAAATCCAAAACCCCAGTTTGGATCGTTTGAAGAGAAAAAAGAGACCAACTTTCAGTTTAAAGCTGATGACTGAAGAAGCATGAACCAGTTCAGATTCCTCGAACTAGCAGAACAGTTCTGACAAAAGCAGAATATCGACATCATGTGTCAGAAAATGACGTAGCAAATGCAGGACTTTAGTAAAACTGTCTTGCTCCCATAAAAAAAGAGACGCATCAGATTGGACTATGCTAAAATGTCTCTAAAAAACTACAATTTTGAAATGCTTCTACTTCGCCTATAAATAGACGAAGTATTCAGAGTGATAAAAAGATAGAAACGTGAAATAGCAATGACACTCTACACAAGTGCAAGTTTAATTTTAAAATTTTCGCTGCATATTAAAACTTACTTTGATATCGGGACCAAAAAAAACTTTAAAAATTTCTTTAATCTATATTTAACAAAATTAATCAACAATATTTAATAGAAAAGGAAAGTGACCGGAAAAATTGTGACATTCCAATAATTAATGCATTAAATAAGGCATTAAATAAATACAGTTGTTTATTGCTAAGCTCAATTATTGATCATATATTTATTCTAGCCACCGTTCTTAATCAGAATCTAGATTATCTGGCATATCGAAAAAAAAAACAATAAAACAATTTCTTTTACAATAGATTTTAAAATTTTATGGAAGTAAATAAAGAGTTTATCAGAAGTGGTTGCAAAATTGAAGTAGAGTTGGTCTCCTGAGAGACGGTCTCACTATTTTTTTATTGTGAGACGGACCTTAATACATCATTTCAATAAGTTAAATACATCATTTCATTTTTAAGAATTACATTATTTGCAACAAAGAAATACATCATTTGCAATGAAGAAATACATCATTTCATTAAACTCATATCACAATAAAAATAGTGAAACATCATTTACAATAAAAAAATACATCATTTCATTAAATTCGTCTCACAATAAAAATGATGAGACCGTCTCATCTGAGACTTTGCCATTGAAGTATGGTAGAAATTTTAACCACAAATTTGTAAGGTCGGTGTTATATCATTTTTTATTTCTTTATTAGAAAAAATATATAAGCATAAAAATAGAAAGAATAAAAAATTGTGATGGCAGCCGCCCCACTTAAGATCCTATTATACGATTAAAATTATTAATTTTTAAATATTTTTTATAATTTGAATTAATTTTATAATTTCAATATTAAGGTTTATCCCACTTAATTAGGGTATATAATATTTTTAGTAATTACTTTTCTATTTTTAACTAAATTTTGATTTTTAGGATTGATTAATTCTTTTATAACCGTTGAAGTTCGATTAATTCAATATAAGGCCCACATTCCACAAAGTAGTTAACAAGACTGACAAATAATCTCATATAACTGATAATAACGATCAACCAATATTGGTAAGACCATCTTGGTGCTTGCTGGATAAAGGTTTTAAATTGCAAAATAGAATTAAAATGTACTCTAATTGCAAAATAGAATTAAAATGTACTCTAAATGTACTCTAAACTTGAATTTCATTTTCATTTTGACAAAAATATGAAGGTGTTGGAAAACTGGTGTTGTGCTATTCACTACTATCTGTTTTATTTTATTTTTTTTCCTTTTTTTTTTTCATTTGTGTTTTTTTATATAATTTTCATTTAAGGAGATATATAATTTTTATAATTTTAAAATCAAGATACAAAATTATAATACAAACATCACATTTATTTAAACATAAATTAAATATAGTACAATACCTACAAAATAATAACTTATAGAAAATAGAATACAATACAAATTAAAAAGCATTCATAATACAAAAAAATATTAAAATGATAGCTTACAAAATACAATACAATAAAATCACTCATAATAAAAGAAAAAAATCACACCTATTAAAAATCTCCTAAAATAGTTCCAGATCCAGATCCTCCAATATCAGGAAAATAATTTTTAAAGTCAAAATTATTATTTGGTAGAGTTGGTCAATTAAATTGTTTCATTTTAAATGCAATTCTAGCCTTTTCCCCTTAAAGAAATGAGCGTGAAGTAGGATAAAAAATTAATATAAGATCCATCATCATAATTGTATTTTTCTCTTGCATCTGCATTGTTTTAGCCAGTATTTGTCTTGAAGCAGCTGACATTTTCTGAGCTTCAAGTTTTTCTTTCAGTATTAGCCAATCTTGCTCTTTGTTCTCATTCGAGCTTTGAAAAATATCAGCATTTGTTCATTTGATTTTTTTACTGCCTTTACCATATTAGATAATTATTCAACTGATTTTTTTTTTTCATTTTAGATTTCTTCACACCTAAAGGGCGTTGAGATCTAGATCCGTTTCCACTAGAATGATTTAAATTGATAGAAAATGAACACATTGCATCAGGTGAAGTAGGAGATTCGGATAACGGAGTTTTGGTTTGAGCCATTTGAGATGAATATGGTATGACTCGAGTTCTCAATGGTTTGTTGGCAAATTTTTCATAATCTTTCATGATAAAGTGTGCTGCATTATAAAGCTAGCTGTTGGATATGGTGTAACACCTAATACGACATTGACTACACAGCAGGTGATGAAGTACAAATAAACGGAATCGATGCAAAAGTACTCAACAATATATATATATATATATAGGGGTGCATTAAGGTGAAAACCACCTCGATGTAAAATAAGACTTAATCTTAGCCTTTGATTAATCATATTAACGTGCCAAATTTATTTTTAAAACTGAAAAAATTCGGTGCAATAAAAGAACAAAAAAAATGCATAAAAGGGTTACATGGTAAATTTGCAGCTCCTCGTATCTTACCCATGATTTAATTTGCTTAAATTTCGGAACAATTCTAAATTGAATATGGGACGAGATCCAAAATTAATGGGGTGGTTATCTAGAAAATTTGTTGCATAATTTAGTGAAAAAAATTACAGTATTTAGAAGATCAAAGTTGCATATGTAGTTATTTTGTTTTGTAACTAAAATAATATTTACATGATTTACCCTGATTTCGTGGAATTTGATTCCTAAAATAATATATTTCAAAATTAACTGATATTTATTTCCTAATTTTATGGGATTGGATCACTAAATTTTCGAATTTCAAATTAATTTTTATCTTCTTTGGGATTTCAAACATTAAGCAATTTTAAAAGATCATAGAAAAAAATTCAACTTGTTTATCAATACAAAATTGCATTTTTATACAATTTAGTTGCAGCAAATGATATAATCATTTACAGTAATTAAATGTCTAATGCACGGATCCATACAACTACACAAAAAAAGCAAATTAAATTTTTTAAAAGCGAATTACTATCATTGCTATTATTATGAAAATCATGTGCAATATTACGGCGTAATTACTGCATATTTCGTTACAGTAACAACTTTACTAAAGACAAGGAAAAAATAGAAATATCACGCGACAAATACAAGCAGTATTCATGAAATATTACAATAAATATGCTCTATTTATACATGTTTACAGGCGGAATAACTGCATATTTTTAATGAAATTATACACTAAAATCACGTGCATAAAAAAACATGCAAAAAAATGTAAATAAAAAAAGAAAAATATTAAAAAAAATCTAAAACATCGCCGGAATGATCGTCGCTTCCCGACCTGTAGAAGACTGCGTCGTGCGCAAACATATGGGCAGTACAACCAAGTCTCTCGTGTCGCTGGCATCCTCGACATCCTCTACGGCGACCTGCGTAGCCCAACAGACATTGGCAAGTGGCAAGGTCAATCCGGTGATGCGGTTGTTAGGAAAACATTCATTGATTTATATTGTAAATCTCCCTTTAGGATCAAATTGTAAAAGTTTTGTTGAATCAAAGCTTAATTAGTTTGGTCGATCATTGCTGAATTCTACCATAGTCTAGCAACTCTTTTGTAATGTCCTGTTTAGGAAATCTATCGAGTTGTAATAGATTAGAAGTGCATGAGAAGATTGCTGAAGAATTCAGCAAATGGAACGAAGAAAAATAGATTCCAAGCAACTTCGAAAATGCTAGAGTCGCCGGCAGACAAAGTGACTGCTAAGGGGTTAACAATCAAGTGCTAAAAAGAATGATTGCTAAAATGCTAGAAATCATATGCGGAAAGAAGAGACTCCTAGGAGTATTTGCTCAGCAGTCAGCAGTAAAGATCTAGCAGAATGCTAAAAGGGTTAGCATTCACTGTTCACTCAGGAGATTGCTAGAAGCTATAGCAATCAAGAAGCAAGATATCAAGTAATAGCAGAATGTTGAAGGAGTCAGCATTCGCTAGTACTTAGCAGATTGCTAGAAGAGCTCAGCAATCAATAGGCTTACCAGAGTATTCCAAGCATTCTCCGATAGAAAGCTAAGCAAGGAGATACTCAGCAAACACTTGCTAAGACGCCCGTTCTGACAAAAGTACAACCACAGACGATAAGCTTTACCGAAGTAGGTAATAAAGGACTGTACACGTCGGAAAGGACGAAAAGCAAGTAAGCTCTTTTGGACAAGGATGACCGTTGTGTCTAACGGGTCTGGAGATTCAAAGTTAGAATCTCCAGATATAAAAGAGAAGTCCAAACAGAGAGATGAACTACTGCTCACATTTGCAAAGACACTTAGTGAAAGAGATACCTTTTACAAAGCGAACAAAGCAAACAAAGCGAACAAAAGCAAAAGAGAGTAGTCAGTTGAGAGCTCCTTAAAGAGAAGACTTCAAAGCTCTCAACAACCGTAGTATCCCCCTCATTGAATATCTGACACTACATTGAAGAGATTCCTTGACTTTGCTCAGGAATCTAATCATTGGGATAACTTCCATCCTAGGAAGCATCCAACAGTCACATCTCTGAAAAGAGATTGACTCCTACGGGCTGTTGCCGAAACCAGGAAAATTCGGAAGGAACTATAAAGCGTCCATTGCAGTAAAGGAAAGTTTTACGAAGGTGCGCCCTTGACTTAGCCGTAGCTGCCGACCGAGAAGATCCAAGTAACGGAGGATAGTCTTGTAGTGGCTGGCTCGAAAGCTCAACACCTGCTACAGGAGATAGGCGATTCCTTGTACTTGACTATATCTTTTTAGTGAAATTCTCAGTGTTCGACTGAGGAGTGGACGTATATCTTTAAGGATCAAACCATTATAAATATTGTGTGTTCTTACTGTTTTATTGTTTCTACTGTTTGATTTAAAACCTAGCAACCTCAAGTTGCTAGAGTATATCTCTGAAATAATCTAGCAACTACCTTGAGCTAAGTATTTTGAAAAGAAAACTAAGTGCAAGTTACTTTATATATTCCGCTGCATTTGCTAAGTAGCTTTAGGCCGCTTATCACGACTCTGATCTGGGACCAACAAGTGGTATCAGAGCAGGAGGTTGTAAGACTTACTGCTTCTGAGTCGCTTTTGACCAGATCTACATTTTCCTTGCACTGTTTTGTTGTTGTTTAGCTCAGGAACACAAATCTTGCCAAGATGAACCATACTCTTCCAAAGTATAACAAAGAGAAGTTCAACTCATGGCAGAAGATGGCCACCATCCAGCTCCAAAGAATACATCCAGAGATGGTGGACGTTCTTTCTAAAGGGCCCATAAGGATCATGAAGCCTAATATTTTTGTAGGACCAGTTGCTAGGGGGCAACCGAGACCACCTCCGATGGTCGAAAAGACATTCGAAGAATGGACGGTCGAAGATAAGAAAAGAGCACAAATAGAATATCTAGCAAAGAAGCTTATACTTGACAGTTTGCCTCCGTTGATGGCATACAAGGCTCTGGACTTTGATACAGCTAAGGAGATGTGGAAATATGTCTGCGAATCCTCCCAGAAGACAGACCAAATGAAACGCAACAAACTCCAGGTAGCTGTTGACAAGTATGAATCTTTCTCTATGATTGCAGGTGAATCCATTCAAGTAATGGAAGAGAGATTCAATACCATCATTGGAGAACTCCGGAACTTGGAAAAGACGTACGACAATGGAGAAATGAACAACAAGATCATTTCCAAGCTATATCCAAGGAGTGATTGGTTTGTAAAGATGACGAGCTTGAGCGAAAAGGACCTCAGCAAGATGTCTACATCTGAGGTATTTGCTCAACTTAAAGCTCATGAATTTATAATACAGCTATCGAAGAATAACGAAGCCGCTGTTGCGCATACTTCGTCATCAAATGCTGTACCCCCGGAGGATCTAGCATTTTTTGTGAAGAGAGATGCTGGAAAGTGGAAGTCAAGGAAGCCTTTCCACAATAATGAGAGATCCGCTCCAGCTTCCCCAGCGAAGGAGGTTACTTCAACCTCAGGCTCACAGAATGTAGATCTAAAGATTAGTGAGCTCGAAGAGCAGATTAAAAAGCTTTAGAAGCTCATGCTGGAAGCCAAAGCAGAAAAGGAAGCCAAGGAGGCCAAGCTCACATCTTCCTCCAGATCAACAGAAAGAAAGCCTAGGACGTGCTTCGAATGCAATTCGCCATATCATCTAAAGCACGAGTGTCCAAATGTGAGCAAGGAGGAAAGGGAGCGCCTCAAAGAAAGATTTGAGAGAAGAGTTGTCAAAGCGGTCACAAGAGTGTTGCTGACAAGGACAGAGGTGCCCGACATCCCAAACAATGATGAGGAGTACCATTCATCAGAAGAGGATAATGAGGAGGCCATGCTAGTCCTTATGGCAGATATCGTTGATGATGATGCTGAGCAGAATGCTGAGTCTGCTCTAGCAGTCGATACCCATAAGGTACATTCTATTCGCATTCCTAGTTCAGCAATCATGCATGAATCGGAGGATTCTTTTTTAGATTCCGAGGATGATTATCTCACAAAGCTTTCAATAGAATTTTAAAAAATGTATGAGATAAAAATGCTATTGTGGGAGAGAATACCTCACTGAAACTAAAAGTTACATCCTTGACCGAGGAAGTCGAAAGACTAAGGTCTGATAGTGAGGAGCTTTAGAAACTCAAAGCTGATTACTCTAAGCTTTCTGAAAATCTTCAAATTATTGAAAAGGAGAATTTCACTTTAAAGAGTAAACCTAAGGAGGATTGTATTTGTGCTTACACATCCAGCAAGGAAGTTCTAAGTGCCATTGTGAGCCAAAAATTTGAAAGCACCTCGCTCAAAGCAAGTCGCAAAAGGCAGCTCGACAAAACCAGTCCGCCGACGCATGACCAAACATCTAGCTCACCTTAGGTCCCACACAGGCCGCTCCAATTGGCTCAGCAGTCCTGACCTAAATAAGCGCTCTAAAGCGCCTCTAAAATATTATAAGACCCCATCTACTGAACCCAATGAGTTCGCTGGGGCTCACCAGATGGCCGTAACAAAAAAATGGGATAGATCCCGAACTGTCACGACCAAATGATGCAGTTTTGGACCCGCAGTAACGACATGTACAGTAGCCTCCTGGGGCTGCGCGGATGAGGACCGCCCCCAGAGAAACTGGTCCTCTGAGCCGGGCGGTGTTCGCGAACACCTCGATAATCCCCGACTGCCCATGAGGAAGTTCGAAGGGCCACACTCTGGGACTCCCATGGCACGCCGGACCACGGCAAACACCCGACACGAGTTAGATTACTATATTCGACTTGCCAGGTCCCAACAGGCGCGACTCACCAAGCCGAAGGGGCTATTGTTGGGGTCCGACCTGAACTCGGCCCAGTAAGAGGCCCATTTTGCGGCCCAGTTGACTTCAGTGAAGGACCAGTAACGATACCAGCCCGCCAAATTGCAGCGGCCCAGTTCGCAAGGACCAGAGCCCGCCACCAAAGCATCTTGACAGGATAAAAAAAAACAGTTCGATCAAATAGAAGGCAGTCCGATCGTTAAGGAGGGGCTCGATAGACGTACAACGAACTATCCTAGCAGCCATCCAACGGTCAAAGAGGAGCAGTGGATACATAACATCTAGTTTGCGAGATTTTCGGAAGGCTCAACCACTACATGGCCAAAACCACCCCAATTTTCCCGGAAGATAGCCCTTAACTGCTCGGCAAAGATCGTGGGAACCCTAAACCTAGCCACCATCTATAAAAGTCACATGTGTGCACCGATTTCTTGTATCTGGCACACACCCCACGAGATAGCTAAACTTTGTGTCCCTAATAGCATTTCAATAGCTTGAGATCTTGATCTGTGTAATTTAAAGGTGGCCGTTCTACGCCGTCATTTATTGATATCGGTTCTATTTCTTAATTTAGCTTGTTGTCTACTGTATTTATTTATCTTTCATGTCATTTCTTGTTTATATGTCGTAAGGTTCTCGGGGCTCCATATCCATTACGATTAGACCCTCAACATTGATTATATGTTGCATTTTTTACGCACAAAATATTGCATTTTTTACATCGAACGTATGCATATTATATTTTATGAATTGCACGAAATAAAATTCTTGAATATATATTTTTCATATTTTTGCCCTTGAATGCTAAATGGTAACACAAATAATGCTCCGAAATTGGGATAAATTTAAATAAATCACATGCATTGATTTTGATCTTTAATGGTCCAGATTTATTCTCAT
>JAPKLW010006538.1:0-17159 GCA_026898455.1 Plectranthus barbatus | reverse complement strand
CGAAAATCAGCTGATATGGAGATGTCCCAATCGGTGTTTTGTAGGCGGTGCGGTATGCCCAAAGTGCATCATCGAGAACTGCCGCCCAATCCTTTCTTTGCTTTACCGTCTTCTCCAAAATCTGCTTGATTTCTCTGTTGGATAGTTCCGCCAGCCCGTTCCCTTGAGGGTGATATGGGGTAGTAACGCGGTGCTTTACTCCGTACCTAGCAAGAAGAGAAGAAAGCCATTTGATACAAAAATGTGATCCCCCATCACTTACCAGGGCTCTTGGTGTTCCGAATCTTGTGATGAGCTTTTTGCAGGAACTTGATGACGACTTTGTGATCGTTGGTGGCTGTAGGAATGGCTTCGACCCAACGTGACACGTAGTCCACCGCCAATAGAATGTATGTGAATCCTTGCGATGGCGGGAAGGGTCCCATGAAGTCGATCCCCCAGACATCAAATATTTCAACTTCAATCACCGGAGTCTGTGGCATCTCATTCCTCCGCGAGATGTTGCCGGTCCTCTGGCAGCGATCACAGCCCGTAATCCATCCGCGACAGACTTCGTAGATGGAAGGCCAATAGAACCCGCTTGCAAGAATTTTGAAGGCAGTCCGGTTGGCTGAATGGTGGCCACCGGTAGGAGATGAGTGGCAGGCTTCGAAGATTTTGTGCCAATCGGATTGGGGCACACAGCGGCGAATAACGCCATCAGCACATCTGCGCCAAAGGTATGGATCCTCCCAATATTAGAATCTGACGTCGTGCAGAAACTTCTTCTTTGCATATGGAGAGGTGTCCGGAGGAAGTATGCCGCCGACCAGATAATTGGCGAAGTCTGCGTACCACGGGGTTTTGGATTCATACATCTCTTTCATGTCCCTCAAGGCATAGACTTGTTCATCAGGGAATATCTCTCGGATTGTCAAGTGCTAATCATCTCCTTTGGCCGGTGGGTCAAGCCTTGACAAGTGGTCGGCAATGATGTTCTCACTTCATTTTCTGTCCTTGATCTCCAAGTCGAACTCTTGCAACAGCAGTATCCATCGGATCAGTCTGGGCTTGGCATCTTGTTTTGCAAACAGGTACCTGATTGCTGTATGGTCGGTGTAGACAATTGTTTTTGAGCCTATCAGATAAGGCCTGAATTTGTCGAAGGCATACACGACCGCGAGCATCTCTTTTTCCATTGTGGTGTAGTTGCATTGGGCCGGATTCATGCTCTTGCTGGCGTATTGAATCACATGGAAGAGTCTTCCTTTCAGTTGGCCTAGAACTGCTCCAACAGCGTAGTCGCTGGCGTCGCACATCAGTGTGAAAGGCTCTTCCCAATCTGGTGCGGTGAGGACTGGTGCAGTTACCAGTGCTTCTTTCAACTTCTCAAATGCTTTCAGACATTCTTCATCAAAAATGAAGGACACATCCTTCTCCAACAGGTTGCACAAGGGCCGGGAAACCTTCGAGAAGTCTTTGATGAACCTCCTGTAGAATCCGGCATGACCTAGGAAACTTCGGACGACTTTGACATTTGTTGGTGGTGGCATCTTCTCAATGTCTATCACCTTGGCTCGATCCACTTCCAATCCTTCGGCTGACACACGATGTCCCAACACGATTCCTTCCCGAACTATGAAATGGCATTTCTCCCAATTGAGGCACAGGTTTGTCTCGGTGCATCTCTCAAGTACAGTAGCCAAATTCTGCAGACAGACATCGAATGAGCTACCAAAAACCGAGAAATCATCCATAAATACCTCCATGATGTCCTCGATCAAGTCGTGGAAGATTGTCGTCATGCATCTCTGGAAGGTGGCCGGTGCATTGCATAGTCCAAAGGGCTTCCGTCTTGTGTTGATCTTCAGGAGCCACAGCTATCTGATTGTACCCTGAGTAACCATCAAGAAAGCAGTAAAAAGGATAACCAGATAATCTATCTAGCATTTGATCAATGAATGGGAGAGGAAAATGATCCTTGCACGTGGCGGTGTTCAAAGCCCGGTAGTCAATGCAGACTCGCCATCCCGTGATTGGTCTTTGCGCTACTTCTTCCCCATCATCATTCTTTACAATTTTCATCCCTCCTTTCTTGGCTACTACTTGTGTAGGGCTTACCCACTTGCTGTCGGAAATTGGGTAGATCATGCCATGGTCAAGGAGTTTGAGAACTTCCTTCTTTACCGCCTCTTGCATGATAGGATTCAGACGTCGTTGTGCTTGTCTCTTTGGTTTGGCATCCTCTTCAAGGATGATCTTGTGCATGCACAGCGAAGGGCTGATCCCTTTGATGTCTCCCAAAGTCCATCCAATGGCGGACTTGTATGTCCGTAGAACTCGCAGCAGTTTGTCTAGCTCTCCCTGTGAAAGATAAGCAGAAACGATAACAGGGTAAGTGCTATCTGACCCAAGGAATGCGTACCTGAGGTGTGTTGGGAGTGTCTTGAGCTCCAGAAGTGGCGGCTCTGAGTTGGAAATCGGCTTCTCCAGGTTGCCGTCGATCGATGGAGCAACTTCGTCGGTCGACGAGGATGATGTTGCAGCGTCGATCGACAAGGCAGTGTAGTCGATCGACGAGGATTGGCTGTAGTGGCTGGGCAGCGGTTCTCTTTTAAGTTCTTTCTCACGAGTGACCTCCTCGAACACATCCAGCTCCATGACCAGATTCAGGATCCCCTCAGTTGCTTCGTCCAGATTTGTGGACGAGGATAGGGAGTGTTGCAAGCAGTTTTCCAGGAGATCCGGCTCATTTTTTAGACAAGTGAAGGGGGAAGACATTACCGGGCTGAAGCAGTTGATCATGTGGCATTCTTCTGCATAACTTCCATCGTTGTGCTTCTGCATTGCCTTGTAGATCGAGAATGTGACGGACTCATTGTTCACTCAGAACGTCAGCTTGCCGTCGCGGATGTCGATCAATGCCCCTCCGGTCTTCAGGAATGGTCTTCCGAGGATCAGAGAAATGTTACGATCCTCCTCCATGTCGAGCACCACAAAGTCAGCGGGAATTATGAAGTCCTTTACCTTCACCAACACATCTTCAACGATGCCCTTCGGATAGGTGACTGATCGATGGGCCATCTGCAGTGAGATTGTCGTGGCTTGATGCTTCCGATCTTCAACCGTCTGAAAATTGATAGCGGCATCAAGTTGATCGAAGCCTTTGAATCATAGAGAACCTTCCCGAAGGTCTCACCTCCGATGACACAAGAGATTGTGAAGGAACCCGGATCTTCCCTTTTGATCGGCATCTTCTTTTGGATGATGGCGCTGCACTCTTCGAACAGGTTGACCGTCTCGTGCTCAAAGAACGGTCTTTTCTGAGAAACCATGTCTTTCAAGAACTTGATGTACCCGGGCATTTCTTGAAGAGCTTCTACCAATGGGATGTTGATATGCAACTTCTTCATTGTCTCCAAAAATCGTGCATACCTTTCGTTCATCTTGGTTTTGGCAAGCCGCTGCGGAAAGGGCAGAGGCGGCTTGTACATTGGCAGAGCAGGGGCGGCCGTCGATCGATGAGCATTAGCCTCTGTCGACGGATATTTTGGTGCTTCGTCGATCGACGGAGATGCTTCGTCGGTCGACGGAGCTTCTCCTGTGACGACTTCTCCTTCTTCCTCGGCCTCTCCTTCATCTCGGGTGTCTGTCCCTGCTTGCTTGGGCCCTTCGTAGGTTTTGCCCCCTCTCAGAGTAATAGCGTTGACCTGGTTTCTCTGATTCTGATTCTTTGGGTTGACCTGAGTGTTGCTTGGTAGTTGTCCCAGCTTGTGTTTGGTTCCTAGGGCATCGGCGATCTGGCTAACATGATTTTCAATGATCTGCACGTGCTTTTAAACCTGATCGACCTTTGTGTTCACCCCTAAAATTTCCTGCTTCAGCTTGGCTACAGTGTCGGTGGAGCCTTCCATGAATTTAGCCAAAATCTCCTCGAGATTTGGCTTCTTCTTCTCCACTATTACTCCGTCTTGAACAGCGAATCCTGGTGGTGGTTGCTCTGTAGCTTGAGGGTTTGCATAGGAGAACCCAGGGTGATTCCTTGCGTGATTGAAGGTGTAGGGCTGGTTATTCTGCTGATTGTGTTGCTGATATCCTCCTTGGTAGTTGTTTTGATAACCGCCCCTTTGAATGAAATTCACCTCGGCATTGTCTTCCTCGGTTGGACCCTGCACTGCTTCAACTGCAGCAACAGTTTTCTCTTGCTTCAGATTAGCAAACTCTTCCTTGAGCTTTTTCAGCTCGGCTGCCAAATCGGGTTGCTCGGCAACTTTTTCCACCGCTTTTTCCACTACTTTCTCGATAGCTTTCACAGGCCGAGTTCGGCTAGAGGACCACCGTTGAGTGTTGTTGGCCATCTTTTGGAAGAACTCCATGGCTTTCTTTCCACTTTTCGTCATGATTGTGTCTCCAAGAGTGGTGTCCACCAGTTTGGCTGCCTTATCATTGAGTCCTTCATAAAACGCCTCAGCTTGTTCTCCTGGCGGAAAACCATGTCCGAGAGAGGCTCTCAATAGTTCTTTGAATCTCTCCCACGCCTCACTGAAGCTCTCGTCAGGCCTTTGAGCGAACCTGATGATTTCTTTCCGTTTTTGCCTGATAACATTCGGAGGGAAAAAATTCCCTAGAAACTCATTCCTCAGTTCGGTCCACGTGCCTATGCTTCCTTTGTCCAGTGCGGTGAACCATGATTGTGCCTTATCCCTCAGAGAGAATGCGAACAGACGCATTCGGATGGCACTCTTGCTGACTCCTCCAATTTTGACAGTGTTGCAGAGCATAATGAACTTGTCCAAGTGCGCATAGGGGTCCTCAGTAGGTCTTCCTCCGAATTGATTTTGTTGCACCATCTGCACCAATCCGGTCTTCAGTTCAAAATTGTTGCATTGATGCCAATCTTGAAGTCAGTCTCATTGAACCAAGGTTTATACCGGTTCTGCATGGCTTCCTCTTCTTCCTCATCGTCCGACTCCTCTGGAGGATCTTGATTGTCTTCCTCTTCATCGTCGGGCTTGTCCTCGAACAACGGGTTATGGCGAAGATCCCTTCCATTCGGATTGTTCCTTTCGAGTTCTCTTTCCAGATTGTACTGTTGGATTTGCGCCCTCATAGCTTGGACCTCTTGGAGAAGCACAGCCTGCTCCTCTGCAGTTAGCACTGGTGGTGGCGGTGGTACGTTATCTTCCATCGTGTGGTTACTTGAGCTCTCCTGGGCACGCTTATTCCTTCGGATCTTTCTGCAAGTGGCTTCAATGTCCGGGTAATAATACAGCGGGTCCTTTCCTCTAGCTCTTGTACTCATGCACTACCTGTACAACAAAGGAGGTAGTGAAGTAAGACTGAAAATAAACGAACCGAATTAAGAAAATTGAGCCTTTGAAACGAGCAAAGGTGTCGATCGACGAGGGAAAGCATCGATCAACGGAAAGAAAATGGCTTCGTCGATCGATGCCCAGAAGCGTCGATCGACGAGAAACACGAAAGTGCGAGAAAAATTCAGAAAGTACAAAAATTACAGCCTAAAGCAATATTTCAATCACAGACTTAATAGTAAGATTAATTCTATTCTTTCCCCGGCAACGGCGCCAAAATTTGATCGCGTATATTTTTAACCCACGACTTATCAAAGCTAATAATATAGCGGCAAATAAAATTATCGATCCCACAGGGAAAGAAGTAACGAATAACCTTTAAGTACTAAGCCAGGCGTTCTTGAAAATATTGATTAGGAAAATCAAATAAAAAGTTTTGTTGTTTTGGAAATCGCAATATTTGATAATGGAAATTAAACAGGAAATTGAAAAGCTTTTGAAGTCAAATAAGAGAAGCACAGATTCCAGGGATATCTACCTATCAGGTATGACATGTATGAATGAATTGATTAATTCCCAATTTTAATTCCTCTTCGTAGTGAAACATCAGAAAATTATTACGAACTTCTTTGTTGGACAATTCGTAAAGTAGATTAATTAATTACCAATCTCCGCTCGGTCTCAAGATAAATTAACTAACTCCAAAGATCTACAGATTTATTCCTACAATTAATCGCCTTCAGTTACGACAAGAAATCAAATTATATTGTGAAAATCTCTTTCTATTGAAAACTATCACAGTTACGTCTCAAGTAATCAACTAGATAATCCTAAGATGTGATCAGCAAATTAGAATTATGAATAAGCACAGATTTCACAAACTACGAAGGGAAAGGGAAAATAATTCAATTAATCATAACAAGCATACATTGATAGTTCGAAACCCTAGAATCTGAGAAGGGATTTAGTTACACATATTCATGGTAATATTCATCAAAGAAAAATACAACCTGAATTGCATAAAAACTGGAATCCGAAAATCTTCTCGTAAAAACTTGTCTTCAAACATAAAACTCTAAAAACTCTTCAATAATAAATTCTTGTAATTGCTCTAACTTTTTCTCTCTCTAACTCTGGTCTCTCTTTTCAAAAAACGAATTCACATGAAAATTTATAGAGGTGAATGATGTATCTGGCAGTATCTAGGGTTAGATATGCGTTAATCTCCAAATCAGATCCAGACTAGGATTCCCGCATGCGCGTCGACCGTGGCTGTTCGGCGTCGATCGCTGAGCCTGGGAAATCCTCATCGATCGACGAGCTTGAGCAGCGATCGATGAGGCCTTGACTTCCTTCGATCTCCCTTTTCCCTTCGTCGAGCGATTGGTTTCCTTTGCCTCGTCGATCGACGAGCATCTTCATCGATCGACGGGGTGCTGAAACTGAAACTCAAATCCTTCTTTGTTTTTCGACTAAAAACCTGCATGATTCATCAAACACGACATTCCAAGTACAAAATCCAATTCATGCACGAAAATGATACAAAAAACGATCTAAACACTACACAAACAGTCAAAGAACAATAAGATAAGTTGGTGAAAATCCTAACTTATCAACTCCCCCAAACTTAAACCATTGATCGTCCTCGATCAATTCACATAAAAGAATTCCAATCAAATGCAGATACAAGTGTGCAATGCCTCACAAGCCTCTTTTGTAATCTAAGTTTCACTTATTCACCAAAATCATGCAATCCAAACAAATTCTTATTGGTACTATTGAGGAGAAACCTCACCGGGCAGTGTTTGCACTCATCGCTCAATCAAGCAAAAGGATTTTGAAATTCACACAATCAAAGTTTTAGTTTATTTCACCATAGGTTTGACAAATTTCTCATCTCTCCACTGCTTGTTAGTGTGGTTTTTCAGGGAATCAGAAAGGTCTTCATTTGGTTGTAATGTGGCTTACCTAAAAGGTAGGATATTTTTGGCTAAGTGACTCAAAATATTTCAATCAAACCCCAAAGACCCAATCATATAATAACCACATCATTTTTCTATTTCCACACACAATCTTTTTTTTTTCTTTTCATCATTCTCGGGGTTCCTAAGAACTTGCTCTCAGCTATTTATGAACAACATAAGTAAGCTTCCCTCATTTTCTTTCTTTTTCTCCAATGTTCATTTTTCTAACGGTACCCATGGAAACCCCTCAAAACAAAATTCTTTCTTTTCTCTTTTTTTTTTCTTTTCGCACATGGCCTCACATCACATTCCCACAATTCACACCATTCAATAAATCACAATCATCTTATTCATCAACCCTTCTAATCAAAGAAAAAATTCATTCAAGGCTCAAAGGGGCTACAAGTGAAGATTTAAGGTTAGTGTATGGGAAATGGGCTACAAAAGAACATGCCTAAAATCATTTTCACCCTATTACCTCACTTTAATGCAACCTCAAGAGAGAAATTTGTCAAATTCTAGGAAATAAATCTAACAACTTTGTCACTCATCAAACGAAAAAATTGGCACAAATTCCTCACAAGGTAGAAATTTTCGTTGCTCCTCAATAATTATCCAATTTCGAACAGTTATTATGCAAAGATTTAAGTTTCAAAGATCAACATATCAAACAAAACAGCTCCTATCATTGGCTACTTTATCACATAGATTCTCATTCTTAATCCGTAAATATCTCGATTATTAATCAATAATTCTAGTTCAAGTAAAGACAAGTAATCAGTCATAACACCAATCATGATCAAAAAGTTCCGACTGTCCTATGTTCAAAAGCTCCTAAACAATGCTCAGACTATTCACTTAGAACAAGTACCACAAATCAAGAGTTCAAAAATACTAATTTTAAGTAAAAAGCCTTGCAGAGAGCAATTGTTCACACTGAAGCAAAAGAACAAGGATGGTGATGGTTCAGAAAAAACAAAAAAAATCGAAAACAAAAACACGAAAAAACAACGAAACAACGAAAATAAAAAAAAACAGGAAAATGAAAACAAACAAGCGTTTCCCTTTTCCTATCCTCATCCCCCAAACTTGTTTCACTCGAAGGAGTGGAAAAGTTTGAAAGTTAGATAAGGAAAAAGGAAACGATACCTCATTCCTCCTCCGGAGGATCCTCCATCTCGACATCGGGAGATGGCCACACGGGCAGTCGCCGTCGGCGGTCTTGTCGCTCTCTTTGCCGGCGTAGGTAGACGGACTCAGGCTACGTGTTCAGGAGGAGTCGCTACATCTGAACGTCGAGGTTATTCAACCTCGTGTTCACACTCTGTCAAAAATCTGCCTGCCGTGCATGCTCTGCTGTATGCAAATCAGCCTGCTGCTGCATAAACTGGTAGATCGTCGCCAGATCCACCCCGAAAGATGAAGACTCTCCCAAGAAGTGGTGTAGCGGCTGTCTGCCGGTCCGGTCAGGGCTGTGCTCTCCTCCTTCGTCATCCTGAGGTTCCTCCTCCTCGGGCATTTCTGGGGGCGTCTGCGACGATCGCTGGTCTGGCCGGGTCAGTGGTTGGTGTCGAAGTCTGGAGGTACCTGGGCCTCCTTGTGCTCCGACTATCAGCCTCAAGTGGGCGGGTGTGCTCATCAACCAATTATCACGGAAGTGATAATCGGTGACGTGAGTGAGGTCCCGCTGTGGAAGTGGAAATCTGTCCCCATTGGACATCCGCAAAGACCAACCTGACGCCCGTGGTGAAAGCATCAACATCTTCACCAAAGTCCCAGTGCCAAGTCCTCGGCTGTCATCCTCAAGCGACTCGATTTGTGTCAAATCGATCCTCACATGCTCAGCAATCGGGGTGATCAATCCCCCGCTCCAAATGTTGCCTTTGGTTGCCTTGATCTGATGCCGCCATTGGTCCATGACTAACGCCGCGAAGCTAAACTGCTCCCCTGTCAACATGCAATTGAGGGCAAAAAGTTCCCCCACTCGCACTTTCCCGCTCTCATGTCTGCCGGTGATCGACACCCCCATGCATCTCTGAAGATATCTGAAAACTGGGTTGTCGATGGAGGACGCTTTCAACGTCCCCGAGTCAAACTCCCGCAGGTCTTCTTTGGCATCAGATGCAATCTGGGACCAGAAACGGGCAATGTCGAAGTGTGGGGGAAGAAAACCGACCCCCCCAACGTGGACTCCCCAGATTTCTTCAAGCTCGTCCCTTGGAATTTCGTAGTACTGGTTCAGAAGCTGGAAACCAATTGTGGTCGGCTCTGATTCCGGCTGAACCTCGAAGATGCGGAGTGAAGCAAAAAACTCTAGGACGAGCGACGGGTATGTCGGCCAGCGAGCTGTCATCCAAGCATTCCAATCAATTCTCTGCAAGAGAGCCTCTACTCCTAGCATTTGCATTGTCTCCGGGCTTGGGTAAAGTGTCTGCCGGATAGTGAACTCATCTCCTGCGAATTTTTTGTATCGCCTCTCATGAGCTTGTTTGGCGAATGTGGGTCGAAAATCCATGGTCAAACTGCAAGGGTAATGGAAAAATTTGTCAAAGTTCATCACAATTCTTCACAAAATTTCCAATGTAAGTACATCCAATTGTGCGAACATCCACAGAAACAAATTTACCCATGAAAAATTGATTCGACATTCATGCAATTCAAACTCTATCCTAGCATATTACCTCCATGTTTGACAAAATTTGGCCCAGAAATAACAAAACTAGAATAACACCCCCAACTAGAATCATCCCCCAAACTATCATACGTAGAAATCAATGAAATTCAAGCAGCAAACCAATCACAAGTAAGTATATCGACAAAAACAACTAACCATATCGAATAATCACAAAGAATAGCAACGAAATCGACAAAATTGCAAAAATGAAAATAAGGGCTCCAAATTCAATTTTTATCAAAAATCATGCTCAAATCCTTCAAAACATGTGAAATAATCGAAGAGGAGAGTGTTAGGATACATACCTTGGTTGGTTTTGACGAATTTGGAGAGAAAAAATTCGAAGTGGGTGTTTGGGAGAGTGAGAGCGGCGTGCGTCGTGTGTTTGTGAGGAAAAAATGAGGGAAAGTGGGTTTTAAACCCGTCTCTGTCCGACTCAACAATGTTCGCATCGATCGATGAGGCATCTTCGTCGATCGACGAAGGCAAAACATTCTCGTCAATCGACGAGCACCTTCGTCGATCGATGAGGCCAAATTTCCTCGTCGATCGATGCCAGGGAACCTCGATCGATGTGGTCGACAGATGACTGGACCCACAACAATTCGAAAAAGAAAAACGACACTCAACTGACTCGACTTGACTGAATTGAAAAATACTGAAATAAATAAAGCAGGAAACTGTTGGGTTACCTCCCAACCAGTGCTTGGTTTATTGTCGCTAGCTCGACAATACCTGAGTTTTTAAGGGCGGTTCAAGTAATACTTCTCCACTGCTCCGATCTGAAGAGGGGTGAAGTATGGTTTCAGGTTTTGCCCGTTCACTTTGAAATTCTTTCCGTCTTGGCCAGCTAATTCAACTACACCGTTCATGAATTGGCAAATCACGGTGTATGGTCCAGCCCACTTTGACTGCAGCTTTCCAGGCATGAATCGAAGACGGGATTTGAAGAGGAGAACCTTGTCACCTGAATGGAAAACATGCGAGCGGATCTTTTTGCGTGGAACCTCTTTGCTCGATTCTTATAAATGACGTTGTTCTCCTAGGCTTCGTCCCGAAAGTCTTCTAATTCGTTCAGTGCCATAGCACGTTCTTCTGCAGCTGTCCTCCAATCCAAATTCAATTCCTTCACTGCCCTCCAAGCTTTGTGCTCCATCTCGACGGGAAGATGACATGACTTTCCGAAAATCAGCTGATATGGAGATGTCCCAATCGGTGTTTTGTAGGCGGTGCGGTATGCCCAAAGTGCATCATCGAGAACTGCCGCCCAATCCTTTCTTTGCTTTACCGTCTTCTCCAAAATCTGCTTGATTTCTCTGTTGGATAGTTCCGCCAGCCCGTTCCCTTGAGGGTGATATGGGGTAGTAACGCGGTGCTTTACTCCGTACCTAGCAAGAAGAGAAGAAAGCCATTTGATACAAAAATGTGATCCCCCATCACTTACCAGGGCTCTTGGTGTTCCGAATCTTGTGATGAGCTTTTTGCAGGAACTTGATGACGACTTTGTGATCGTTGGTGGCTGTAGGAATGGCTTCGACCCAACGTGACACGTAGTCCACCGCCAATAGAATGTATGTGAATCCTTGCGATGGCGGGAAGGGTCCCATGAAGTCGATCCCCCAGACATCAAATATTTCAACTTCAATCACCGGAGTCTGTGGCATCTCATTCCTCCGCGAGATGTTGCCGGTCCTCTGGCAGCGATCACAGCCCGTAATCCATCCGCGACAGACTTCGTAGATGGAAGGCCAATAGAACCCGCTTGCAAGAATTTTGAAGGCAGTCCGGTTGGCTGAATGGTGGCCACCGGTAGGAGATGAGTGGCAGGCTTCGAAGATTTTGTGCCAATCGGATTGGGGCACACAGCGGCGAATAACGCCATCAGCACATCTGCGCCAAAGGTATGGATCCTCCCAATATTAGAATCTGACGTCGTGCAGAAACTTCTTCTTTGCATATGGAGAGGTGTCCGGAGGAAGTATGCCGCCGACCAGATAATTGGCGAAGTCTGCGTACCACGGGGTTTTGGATTCATACATCTCTTTCATGTCCCTCAAGGCATAGACTTGTTCATCAGGGAATATCTCTCGGATTGTCAAGTGCTAATCATCTCCTTTGGCCGGTGGGTCAAGCCTTGACAAGTGGTCGGCAATGATGTTCTCACTTCATTTTCTGTCCTTGATCTCCAAGTCGAACTCTTGCAACAGCAGTATCCATCGGATCAGTCTGGGCTTGGCATCTTGTTTTGCAAACAGGTACCTGATTGCTGTATGGTCGGTGTAGACAATTGTTTTTGAGCCTATCAGATAAGGCCTGAATTTGTCGAAGGCATACACGACCGCGAGCATCTCTTTTTCCATTGTGGTGTAGTTGCATTGGGCCGGATTCATGCTCTTGCTGGCGTATTGAATCACATGGAAGAGTCTTCCTTTCAGTTGGCCTAGAACTGCTCCAACAGCGTAGTCGCTGGCGTCGCACATCAGTGTGAAAGGCTCTTCCCAATCTGGTGCGGTGAGGACTGGTGCAGTTACCAGTGCTTCTTTCAACTTCTCAAATGCTTTCAGACATTCTTCATCAAAAATGAAGGACACATCCTTCTCCAACAGGTTGCACAAGGGCCGGGAAACCTTCGAGAAGTCTTTGATGAACCTCCTGTAGAATCCGGCATGACCTAGGAAACTTCGGACGACTTTGACATTTGTTGGTGGTGGCATCTTCTCAATGTCTATCACCTTGGCTCGATCCACTTCCAATCCTTCGGCTGACACACGATGTCCCAACACGATTCCTTCCCGAACTATGAAATGGCATTTCTCCCAATTGAGGCACAGGTTTGTCTCGGTGCATCTCTCAAGTACAGTAGCCAAATTCTGCAGACAGACATCGAATGAGCTACCAAAAACCGAGAAATCATCCATAAATACCTCCATGATGTCCTCGATCAAGTCGTGGAAGATTGTCGTCATGCATCTCTGGAAGGTGGCCGGTGCATTGCATAGTCCAAAGGGCTTCCGTCTTGTGTTGATCTTCAGGAGCCACAGCTATCTGATTGTACCCTGAGTAACCATCAAGAAAGCAGTAAAAAGGATAACCAGATAATCTATCTAGCATTTGATCAATGAATGGGAGAGGAAAATGATCCTTGCACGTGGCGGTGTTCAAAGCCCGGTAGTCAATGCAGACTCGCCATCCCGTGATTGGTCTTTGCGCTACTTCTTCCCCATCATCATTCTTTACAATTTTCATCCCTCCTTTCTTGGCTACTACTTGTGTAGGGCTTACCCACTTGCTGTCGGAAATTGGGTAGATCATGCCATGGTCAAGGAGTTTGAGAACTTCCTTCTTTACCGCCTCTTGCATGATAGGATTCAGACGTCGTTGTGCTTGTCTCTTTGGTTTGGCATCCTCTTCAAGGATGATCTTGTGCATGCACAGCGAAGGGCTGATCCCTTTGATGTCTCCCAAAGTCCATCCAATGGCGGACTTGTATGTCCGTAGAACTCGCAGCAGTTTGTCTAGCTCTCCCTGTGAAAGATAAGCAGAAACGATAACAGGGTAAGTGCTATCTGACCCAAGGAATGCGTACCTGAGGTGTGTTGGGAGTGTCTTGAGCTCCAGAAGTGGCGGCTCTGAGTTGGAAATCGGCTTCTCCAGGTTGCCGTCGATCGATGGAGCAACTTCGTCGGTCGACGAGGATGATGTTGCAGCGTCGATCGACAAGGCAGTGTAGTCGATCGACGAGGATTGGCTGTAGTGGCTGGGCAGCGGTTCTCTTTTAAGTTCTTTCTCACGAGTGACCTCCTCGAACACATCCAGCTCCATGACCAGATTCAGGATCCCCTCAGTTGCTTCGTCCAGATTTGTGGACGAGGATAGGGAGTGTTGCAAGCAGTTTTCCAGGAGATCCGGCTCATTTTTTAGACAAGTGAAGGGGGAAGACATTACCGGGCTGAAGCAGTTGATCATGTGGCATTCTTCTGCATAACTTCCATCGTTGTGCTTCTGCATTGCCTTGTAGATCGAGAATGTGACGGACTCATTGTTCACTCAGAACGTCAGCTTGCCGTCGCGGATGTCGATCAATGCCCCTCCGGTCTTCAGGAATGGTCTTCCGAGGATCAGAGAAATGTTACGATCCTCCTCCATGTCGAGCACCACAAAGTCAGCGGGAATTATGAAGTCCTTTACCTTCACCAACACATCTTCAACGATGCCCTTCGGATAGGTGACTGATCGATGGGCCATCTGCAGTGAGATTGTCGTGGCTTGATGCTTCCGATCTTCAACCGTCTGAAAATTGATAGCGGCATCAAGTTGATCGAAGCCTTTGAATCATAGAGAACCTTCCCGAAGGTCTCACCTCCGATGACACAAGAGATTGTGAAGGAACCCGGATCTTCCCTTTTGATCGGCATCTTCTTTTGGATGATGGCGCTGCACTCTTCGAACAGGTTGACCGTCTCGTGCTCAAAGAACGGTCTTTTCTGAGAAACCATGTCTTTCAAGAACTTGATGTACCCGGGCATTTCTTGAAGAGCTTCTACCAATGGGATGTTGATATGCAACTTCTTCATTGTCTCCAAAAATCGTGCATACCTTTCGTTCATCTTGGTTTTGGCAAGCCGCTGCGGAAAGGGCAGAGGCGGCTTGTACATTGGCAGAGCAGGGGCGGCCGTCGATCGATGAGCATTAGCCTCTGTCGACGGATATTTTGGTGCTTCGTCGATCGACGGAGATGCTTCGTCGGTCGACGGAGCTTCTCCTGTGACGACTTCTCCTTCTTCCTCGGCCTCTCCTTCATCTCGGGTGTCTGTCCCTGCTTGCTTGGGCCCTTCGTAGGTTTTGCCCCCTCTCAGAGTAATAGCGTTGACCTGGTTTCTCTGATTCTGATTCTTTGGGTTGACCTGAGTGTTGCTTGGTAGTTGTCCCAGCTTGTGTTTGGTTCCTAGGGCATCGGCGATCTGGCTAACATGATTTTCAATGATCTGCACGTGCTTTTAAACCTGATCGACCTTTGTGTTCACCCCTAAAATTTCCTGCTTCAGCTTGGCTACAGTGTCGGTGGAGCCTTCCATGAATTTAGCCAAAATCTCCTCGAGATTTGGCTTCTTCTTCTCCACTATTACTCCGTCTTGAACAGCGAATCCTGGTGGTGGTTGCTCTGTAGCTTGAGGGTTTGCATAGGAGAACCCAGGGTGATTCCTTGCGTGATTGAAGGTGTAGGGCTGGTTATTCTGCTGATTGTGTTGCTGATATCCTCCTTGGTAGTTGTTTTGATAACCGCCCCTTTGAATGAAATTCACCTCGGCATTGTCTTCCTCGGTTGGACCCTGCACTGCTTCAACTGCAGCAACAGTTTTCTCTTGCTTCAGATTAGCAAACTCTTCCTTGAGCTTTTTCAGCTCGGCTGCCAAATCGGGTTGCTCGGCAACTTTTTCCACCGCTTTTTCCACTACTTTCTCGATAGCTTTCACAGGCCGAGTTCGGCTAGAGGACCACCGTTGAGTGTTGTTGGCCATCTTTTGGAAGAACTCCATGGCTTTCTTTCCACTTTTCGTCATGATTGTGTCTCCAAGAGTGGTGTCCACCAGTTTGGCTGCCTTATCATTGAGTCCTTCATAAAACGCCTCAGCTTGTTCTCCTGGCGGAAAACCATGTCCGAGAGAGGCTCTCAATAGTTCTTTGAATCTCTCCCACGCCTCACTGAAGCTCTCGTCAGGCCTTTGAGCGAACCTGATGATTTCTTTCCGTTTTTGCCTGATAACATTCGGAGGGAAAAAATTCCCTAGAAACTCATTCCTCAGTTCGGTCCACGTGCCTATGCTTCCTTTGTCCAGTGCGGTGAACCATGATTGTGCCTTATCCCTCAGAGAGAATGCGAACAGACGCATTCGGATGGCACTCTTGCTGACTCCTCCAATTTTGACAGTGTTGCAGAGCATAATGAACTTGTCCAAGTGCGCATAGGGGTCCTCAGTAGGTCTTCCTCCGAATTGATTTTGTTGCACCATCTGCACCAATCCGGTCTTCAGTTCAAAATTGTTGCATTGATGCCAATCTTGAAGTCAGTCTCATTGAACCAAGGTTTATACCGGTTCTGCATGGCTTCCTCTTCTTCCTCATCGTCCGACTCCTCTGGAGGATCTTGATTGTCTTCCTCTTCATCGTCGGGCTTGTCCTCGAACAACGGGTTATGGCGAAGATCCCTTCCATTCGGATTGTTCCTTTCGAGTTCTCTTTCCAGATTGTACTGTTGGATTTGCGCCCTCATAGCTTGGACCTCTTGGAGAAGCACAGCCTGCTCCTCTGCAGTTAGCACTGGTGGTGGCGGTGGTACGTTATCTTCCATCGTGTGGTTACTTGAGCTCTCCTGGGCACGCTTATTCCTTCGGATCTTTCTGCAAGTGGCTTCAATGTCCGGGTAATAATACAGCGGGTCCTTTCCTCTAGCTCTTGTACTCATGCACTACCTGTACAACAAAGGAGGTAGTGAAGTAAGACTGAAAATAAACGAACCGAATTAAGAAAATTGAGCCTTTGAAACGAGCAAAGGTGTCGATCGACGAGGGAAAGCATCGATCAACGGAAAGAAAATGGCTTCGTCGATCGATGCCCAGAAGCGTCGATCGACGAGAAACACGAAAGTGCGAGAAAAATTCAGAAAGTACAAAAATTACAGCCTAAAGCAATATTTCAATCACAGACTTAATAGTAAGATTAATTCTATTCTTTCCCCGGCAACGGCGCCAAAATTTGATCGCGTATATTTTTAACCCACGACTTATCAAAGCTAATAATATAGCGGCAAATAAAATTATCGATCCCACAGGGAAAGAAGTAACGAATAACCTTTAAGTACTAAGCCAGGCGTTCTTGAAAATATTGATTAGGAAAATCAAATAAAAAGTTTTGTTGTTTTGGAAATCGCAATATTTGATAATGGAAATTAAACAGGAAATTGAAAAGCTTTTGAAGTCAAATAAGAGAAGCACAGATTCCAGGGATATCTACCTATCAGGTATGACATGTATGAATGAATTGATTAATTCCCAATTTTAATTCCTCTTCGTAGTGAAACATCAGAAAATTATTACGAACTTCTTTGTTGGACAATTCGTAAAGTAGATTAATTAATTACCAATCTCCGCTCGGTCTCAAGATAAATTAACTAACTCCAAAGATCTACAGATTTATTCCTACAATTAATCGCCTTCAGTTACGACAAGAAAT
>JAPKLW010006537.1:0-17165 GCA_026898455.1 Plectranthus barbatus | reverse complement strand
CACTATAAATCCTGTGTTCATTTACTGCTTTACTTACTGTTTTATTAGTTTACTGTTCGAAGATTGATTTAAAACCTAGCAACAGAGTTGCTAGTGTATATCTGTAAACTGACATAAACAACAACTTGAGCTAAGAAAACATTTTGCTGACAACGATATTAAGTGCAAGTGACTTTAATCTATTCCGCTGCATTTCGTGTTAAGTTTTCAAACACGACGACTCTGATATTTCGGGACCAACAAGTGGTATCAGAGCGGGAGGTTGAAAAACCGACTGCTTCTGAGTCGCTTTAAGACCAGATCTATCGCTTTTCTTGCACTTTTATATTTGCTTATATTCAGCTCAGGAAATCACTCAAAGAGCATACAAAATGATGAACCACTCCCTTGGAGAATATGACAGAGAGAACTTCTCATCCTGGAAGAAGATGGCTCTCATACAACTTCAGAGCATACACCCTGAGATGGCTGACATACTGTTAAGAGGTCCTATCCAGATTATGAAGGTTAACACTTTTATAGGACAAGGACGTGCTGAAGATGCTGCTGGAGGAGAACCAAGACCTCCAAGACCTGAAATGGTTCCTAAACCATTTGACGAATACACCAGTGAAGACAAGAAGAGAGCTCAACTAGAGCATGTGGCAAAGAAACTAATTCTTGACTCTCTTCCAAAATTGATGAAAGAAAAGGCGCTTGACATGGAAACTGCTAAAGAAATGTGGGACTACGTGTGCGAATCTTCTCAGGAAACGAATCAAATGAGACGCAACAAACTGCAGGTAGCTGTAGATAAGTACGAATCTTTTTCTATGCGTGCAGGAGAAACTATTCAAACCATGGAGGAACGCTTCAACACAATAATTGGAGAACTAAGGAGTCTTGGAAAGAAGTATGACAATGGAGAAATGAACAATAAAATCATCTCCAAACTCTATCCAAGAGATGACTGGTTCGCAAAAGTAACAAGCATGAGTGAGAAAGACCTCAACAAATTGACTACATCTGAGGTATTTGCTCAACTCAAAGCTCATGAATTTATAATACAGCAGTCAAAGAAAAATGAGACAGCTGTAGCACAAGCCGCTTCCACTTATGCTGGAAACTCTGAGGACTTAGCATATTTCGCTAAGAAGGACTACAACAAATTCAAGCCGAAAAGATCTTTCTATAAACCAGAAAGAACCACTCCAGCATCCCCCTCGAAAGAAGGAACTTCCAGCGCAGGTACACCAGCAATTGATCTGAAGATCAATGAACTGGAAGAGCAAATGAAGAAAATGCAACGGATGCTGAATGAAGCAAAGGCCGAAAAGGAAGTAAAAGAAATTACATCATCAACTTCTAACCGCTCTATAGAGCGAAAAATTAGAACTTGCTTTGAGTGTGGTTCTCCAGATCACTTGAAGCATGATTGTCCGAAGGTCAGCAAAGAAGAACGAGATCGCCTGAAGCAATGTTTTGAAAGACGCGCTGCTAAAGCCGTAACCAAGGCACTACTAACCAGGACAGAGATTGCTGATGAAGAAGAGTTCTATTGCTCATCAGAAGAAGATGATAGCGAAGAAGCCTTGTTTGTACTAATGGCAAACATCACTGAAGATCAGTTTGCTGATGCCAACTACGATGCTGAGGAAACCAATGAATCAGCTCTAGCTGCTGAGGAAGCAGAGGTACTGTCCACTAACTCATCTAGCAATCAAATTGTAGATAAATCGGAGGAATCATATTTCAATTCCGAACAAGATTATCTAGTGCAGCTATCATTAGAATTTGCAAAAATGTATGAAATCAAAAATGAGATTGTGGGAGAAAATGCTTCATTAAAACTTCAGATTACAAGTTTAACCGAGGAAGTCGAGAGACTAAGGTTAGATAGTGAAGAACTCCTCAAATTAAAAGAAGATTTCTCACAGTTGTCAGAAAGATTTCAAACATTAGAAAAAGAAAATCAAACATTGAAAAACAAACCAAAAGAGGATTGCATTTGCATGTATGCATCCAGCAGGGCTGCTCTCAATGCCCTTGTAAGTAGTCAAAGACATCACTCTGATAAGTCTGGACTTGGATGCGAATCATCAAAACGAATGTCAAAATCCAATGATAATTCTTTTATGCAAAACCCAATTTCGTTTGTAACTGCAGGGTATAGCTCTAATGAAAAGGGTAAAGGAGTAGTGTCTGCTGAAACTAAAACAAAGAATAAATCTCAGCAGAATGAGTTCATTAAAACTCAGCAGAGGATTATATCAAAAACAGCCAATAGTTCATCTGCTGGATCTCAGCAGAGGACAGAGTTTGCTAGGCCTTTATCTAATGGACCTCAGCAGAGGATCCTAAGGACAAATGCTGGACGCAACTCTAAGCCTCAGCAGAAGAATCAAATGATGAATAATAGGCAAGTAGTTGATACACCTCTGCAGAGAAATTCTAGAATATACACTAAACACTACTCAACCAATCCTAGGATTACTGAGCATTCTAACACTAATGCAAGGATAGTACATCCTAATCTTCATCAGAGAAGGCCTGCACAGTACAATGCTGTGAGACCTAGCTACCCGCAGAATACACTGCATAGAAGGAATGTCTATGCAAAGCCTGAGCCCATTCCACATTATTCTTCAAAGGCAAGGACGGCTAAATTCACTCATTCATCTAGAAATAGAAATTTTATGCCAAAGGTCAAGAAAGTGGTGAATTGTGAAACCAAGACAAAAGTCTTGAAAATCACTAAGATGTGGGTTCAGAAAGGAACTATGCTTCATGCTAATCCTACAGGACCCGACACTAAACGGGTACCTAAATTTGCTTGATTTACTTGCAGGAACAGGACTCCATAGCTACGGAAACTTGTATATCCAATGAATGGGTCCTGGACAGCGGTTGCTCTGCTCATATGACCGAAAATGAAGAACTATTCTCAGACATAAGAAGATTATTCAACGGTCCAAGAGTCAAGTTCGGAGACAACAGTGAAGGAGAAGTCGTTGGACGTGGTTGCATCGAAGTGAATGGCTTGAGAATCGTCAACGTAGCGCTCGTCTCCAATCTGAAGCACAATTTACTCAGCATAAGTCAACTATGTGAAAATGGGTACATCGTATCTTTCAAAAAAAACTGGTTGTACTATTGCTGATGCTATTTCAGGAGAAGTAAAATTACGAGGGATCCGCAAGGGTGGACTATATATAGTCAATTGGCGAAGCGGCCTACAACATTCCTGTTTTCTAGCTCTCAATAAGGAGGAAACAACATGGCTATGGCATAAAAGGTTCAATCACTTAAATTTCAAGACCATTAACTATCTTGCCAAACATAAGCTTGTTGTAGGTCTACCAAATAGCACCTTCCGCAAAGAAGGAATATGCAAATCATGCCAACAAGGAAAGCAACACAAATCATCCTTCAAGACAAATCCTGAAAATGAGACATCTCAAAGGATTCTGGAATTGCTTCATATGGATCTATTTGGCCCAGTCACGCCACCCACTGTAAGTAAACGTCTATATACACTAGTGGTGGTTGATGACTTCTCCAGGTACACATGGGTACGCCTATTGAAGACGAAGGACGAAGTGAAGCTTATTTTGCCAGAATTGATTCTTAAAGAGCAAAACAGTAAAGAAGTTACTGTAAAGCGAATTCGATCCGACAATGGAACAGAATTCTGTAACGGAGTGCTGATGGACTTCTGCGCTGAAGCTGGAATATCACATGAAAAATCTACAGCACGGACTCCTCAACAGAATGGTTTAGCAGAAAGAAGGAATCGAACACTGAAAGAAGCCGTTCGCTCAATGCTAGCAGACTCCAAACTACCTGCTAAGTATTGGGGTGAAGCAGTCATGACGGCCTGCTACACACAGAACAGGAGTGCTGTCACAAGCAGATTCAACAAGACTCCTTATGAAGTGTATCATGGTCGTAAGCCTTCTATAACTCATCTACGTGCTTTTGGTTCCACATGTTATATTCACAATAACGGTAAAACTAAACTTAATACCTTCTCACCTAAATCTGACGAGGGTGCACTTCTTGGATATGGACACCCCACTCATAAAGGTTACAGGGTATTAAATAAGGTTACTGGCACTGTGGAAATAACATGCAATGTTATTTTTGATGAGTCTACTTTAGTGCGCAGTGAAAGTAAAGGAGAAAAGATTAGCAATCATGAGACTGATGATGTCAATGATCATACATTTCTAAATTCTTTCGAGAATATGAGTATTGATCCGACTAAGTCTATGACTGAATGCAATCCAAACGCGACGCACTCAGCAGGAGATCAAACTGCTGACCAGGCCAGTGATGCTAATGATCATGCTGAGGCCAAACCAACACACATCATAAACGAAACAACTATCCTAGAAGTGATTAATGATGAAGACGACGAAGGAACTCCAAATCTAGAGAGTGATGCTAAGACCGATGCTGATAAAGCTACAATCAATGCTGGAGTTGCTGCTCCCTTTGAAGCTGTGGCAGATCAAGCTGCTACAGAGCATCTAAATGCTGAAGCACCCACTGCTGAATTACCAGTAGAAGGTCCAGAAAACGATGAAGGAAATGCCAACATTCCCAATGCTGAGCACCAGACAAATGATGAAGGGAATACTTCAGCAGATGACGATCAAGAAGAAGTACCAAGTGCTAAAACTCAAATCAGGCCTACGTGGTTACGTGCTCATCCTCCAGAAGGAATTCTTGGGAACATCAATGATCCTTTATTAACAAGGCGAGGAAATGCTAATGCAATGTTAGCGTGCTACATTTCCAGTGAAGAACCCAAGAAAGTCGAAGAAGCTCTGCTAGACTCCGATTGGGTGAATGCTATGCAAGAGGAGCTTGCAGAATTCACAAGAAACAATGTGTGGGAGCTAGTAGACAGGCCAGAGCATCAGAGTGTGATAGGCACTAAATGGGTATTCAAAAACAAGAAGGATGAATCTGGCACAGTTGTAAGAAATAAAGCAAGACTCGTAGCCAAAGGATATAGACAATGCGAAGGCATTGACTATGATGAGACATTTGCTCCAGTGGCAAGACTGGAAGCAATCCGCCTATTCTTAGCATATGCTGCATATCATGAGTTTGATGTAATGCAGATGGATGTGAAGAGTGCTTTTCTCAATGGCGAGCTCAAGGAGGAAGTGTACGTCGAACAACCACCAGGATTTGAGCATGGTAATCAAGTCTACAGACTCAAAAAGGCACTGTATGGTCTGAAGCAAGAACCAAGAGCCTGGTATGGAACCTTATCTAAGTTCCTGCTATCCAATGGATTTCAGAAAGGGAGGATAGATCAAACTCTCTTTCGCATCAAAGATGGAGATAGCATTCTGCTAGTTCAAATATATGTCGACGATATAATTTTTGGGTCGAAGAATCAAGATCTATGCGATAAATTCTCCGATCTCATGACCAGCAACTTTCAAATGAGCATGATGGGAAAGATGTCTTACTTCCTTGGATTACAAGTTCAACAGTCCAGAGAGGGGATCTTCATCCACCAGAAGAAGTATACTCGTGATCTTATTGCAAAATATTGTCCAGAAAAGACTAAGAGCCTACGAATTCCTATAAGCACAACCTGCATTGCTGCTCTTGAAAAGGAAGGAGAAGATATAAATCCTACTCTGTATCGAGGAATCATAGGGTCACTGCTGTACCTCACTGCTAGCAGACCTGATATTTCCTATGCTGTTGGATTATGCGCAAGATATCAAGCTAATCCTAAGAAGTCACACTTCGACACTGCTAAGAGGATTGTTCGCTACTTGAAGTGCACAGAAGGACTAGGAATCTGGTACCCTAGAGCCGATAGCCTCTCTCTCAGTGGATACTCAGATTCAGACTTCGGAGGATGCAAGATTGATCGGAAGAGCACCAGTGAAACATGTCAATTTTTGGGACACAAGCTCATAAGCTGGTTTAGCAAGAAGCAGCATTCTGTTGCCACATCGACCACAGAAGCAGAATATGTGGCGGCTGCTAGTTGTTGTTCACAGATTATCTGGATAAAACAACAATTACAGGACTATGGAATTATTCCTGAATGTGTGCCAATCTATTGTGATAACAACAGCGCCATGTGTATCACAAAGAATCCCGTTCATCACTCCAGAACGAAACACATTGATATTTGTCATCATTTCATCAGAGATCATCAGGAGAAGAAGGATATAGATGTTCAATATATATGCACTGAAGATCAAATTGCAGATATCTTCACAAAGCCTCTTCCAGAATCAAGATTTAAGGAGTTATGCATTAAATTGGGTCTTATGGAATTAGACGAGACTTTGGATGAATGAAATCTGGTTTTCATTCTTTCTGGATTTCTTGAAGACTTAATATTCGAAGTATACAGTGCTCATTATTCAGCAGAGCACTTATGGTTATTTTACAGAAGTTGTTAACTATCTTGATCATTATTACGGATTTCTGTGATCTATGCAATTCATACTCAAGTCTGTGTACAGAAGATGCAGATAATGGGAAGATAACTCTTCATATATAGCAAAATGGAGGAAGAACGATCATCTTACACCCTTCAAGATTAAAGGGGGAGAGAAAGAGTGGATACAAACAGAGAAGAGAGGGGTACGTACATAAAAAAAAAACAGAGTACTTTCAGTTTTCAAATTACAGACATCACATGGTACGGGGATCTCTTGGAAAGAAGTCGGATGGACGAAGGGTCGATGGGCCAACAGCAAGATCAGGAACAGTTTGCTCCAGCAGCCAGCTAAGCTGCATCCCATTTGACAACCCGACGCTAGGCCAGACGTTGACAACTTCCTTCACCTGGTCAAATACAAGCTTCGCCTAATTGGCATGGAGCCATCCATCGTCGACCACCATCATCGCCTGCCAGACACCTTTGGTGAGAGATAGCTCCTCGTCGGCATACATTCCGTTCACCATCCCGTTACAGATGTCATACAGAATATCGTACTCCGGACGAAGACCTAGTGGCGACACCGTGGTGGAGAACTCGCCCCAATATCCTCTCTTCCAACGCTTCCAACAAGAGAACTCCGGCGCCACATCATGGGAACGATAGTCGTAGACAGAACTATCACCTTTGGGTAAGCCGAAGTCTCGAGCGAAGGAATTAATAGTCCACTTCACCAAACGGTTATTCAGAAAATCGAAGATGGCGTCACCCTCAACTTGCGCTTGACTGAAAAATTTCTGAAGCGCCTCTTCATGGAAGTGTTGAGGAGTAACAGTGACATATTTGTCAATCCCTGACGATATCAGTTTTTGCATCACCACATCCGGAACCCTGGGATCGCTCGCATAGCAACGACGAAGGTTCTCCTCACAGAAGATTGGATTTCGGCTGATAGTTAAATGATCAATGGGAGAATCTGGGGAACTCGGATTAGAGTAAGACGAAGCAGGGGATTCGTGGTGTGACATGCTTGAAGAAGGAGAAGACATATTCTAAAGATTTATGGAAAGGATGTTAGAGATGAAATGAAAAGAGTATGAAGCGTCTACTTATAGACGAATGACAACCACCGTATTAATGACGGTCTGATCCATTGAGAACAGGAACGTCATGATTCAACGTAATGATTCACTACGTTGGACACTCAATCGTCACCTCAAAATTCCAAACGTTGTGACGATAGGAAGCCTCAGGTCTAATCCAGTGCATGGCTCGAGAATCATAATAGCTTCTTCAGGAATAGTGACTCTCTATGATTAGACTCACACTATTTCATTTCATCATTTATCTGGAGTTTATCAAGTTCAGAATTAAATGCTCTCATTTCCAGCAAAATGGTTTGAACAATCACACTTGAACTTCAAGAAAATTTGATGCTGATGAGGATGAATGAGTCCAAGCTCTCATTCTCTCTATGAGAATATTTCTTAAAGGCGAATATTCATTATCAATTATGGATTACAAAAGATGACAAATACAAGAAAAGGACTGCTACATCATCAAATACATCATTTCTGCTGAAAAACTAACTACGAGTTTTCATGAAGACTACAAAGAAGGAGAATTTAGAGCATTTCTCAACCACAGTTTGGGAAATGAGCTCTCAAGGGATAGTAATCAAAACCCATCAAAGGAAGCCCTTCAGAGATCAGATGTGGAAAGGACTGCTCAAGCAACCAACTTAGCTGCATGCCAGTTGGTAGAGGAATTTGAGGGAAAAGATCAATGCATCTCCACACTCCGTCGAAGAAGAACTCAGCCCAGTCAAGATCCTTCCTTTCAGCATCAATGGCCATCATGGGTCTCCAGATCTGCTGATTCATCACATAGTTCTCAGCAGGGACACCAAAAGTGACATTGCTCACAATGTAAAAGATGACCCTATATTCCTCCTTCAGATGCAGACACGAAGGCGAAGGTGAAAACTCATATTCAGCAGACTGTCTCCATTCATTCCAGTAACGGACTTCTGGAGCTGTCAGATGGTGAAACACGTCCATGACCCGTACTGGACCTCGTGGAAGACCGAACTTCTGAGAAAACAGATCCGGAGTCCAGCAGACTACTTCATTGTCATAACAACTCCAGATAGCATTATCCTCAGCCCTACCTCTGAAGATAAAGGTTTGAAGAGCCTCCTTCTGAAACCTTGACGGCATAGTTGTCATGAATTGAGTTAGAGAACTCTCATGAAGAGCCCCCATCACAAAGTTGGGAACACGGCAGTTACTGCCATATTCGAAATACAACCCTAATTCATGGAAAATCTGGTTGCGTGTGATAGTCAGATCACTAGGAGCTCTTGTTATGTTATACATCCTTGGAGCAAACAGAGAAAGATAACGAGCTATTAAAGGAAGAAGAGAAGATGAAGATCAAGAAGGCTGGTTGAAAGATGAAGTTTAGGACGATAAGTGCGCTGCCATTTATAGCCAGATCATGACACTATTCAAAGGGCGAACACTCATCCAAAATGTCTTATCGAATAAATTCAAATCCAGAAGAGCAGAAGTCGAAGAGCCTCGACAAAGGGGGAAACGCCACCTGTTATGGTAAAACTACATTCGGCAAATCCTTCTACATGGATTTACTGACGCTCTATTCCACGAAAGCTTAAAAAGGATATAAAAGGATTGCACATATCTTTTGATCCAGACAGACATCTACCGTCTTAAATGATATCACTTGAAGATTATGCGTGAAAAAGATAATTTCCGTCAGACACAACTTCAGATGTTGAGATATGCATGCTAGCATAGCAGAGACGTTAAAAGGTGTGGAAATTCAAAACATCTTTTATTTATCAACAAGATGATATTACAAGAAACAGGGGAGATTCGAAGACAACAATACATTCAAGATTCTAGAAGGAAGAAGGTCTAAACGGAAAGAAGTCCTCAGTCACAAGATTAGTTGGCCCTTCAGCTAAGTGAGGACAACTTTGCTCTAGCAGCCAACTAAGTTGCATTCCGTTGAGAAGAGGCACAACAGGATAATACTCGACGCAATCTCGAACGCTGTTGTAGATATAACTAGCCCAGTCTACTTCGGCTCCATCATCGATCGCCATCATGAGTTGCCAAGTCTCCTTCGAGAAGAACGTATCGTCAATACACTCTCCCATCAGCATATTGTTGGCCACACGGTAGAGCACCCAATAAGGAGTGCGCAGATCATACGCAGAGACCGACAAAGAGAATTCCGACGAAGGACAACGTCTCCATCTCTGCCACGCCGACCACTCAGGGGCAATGTCCGTCACACGACAATTGAAGACCGACCCAGGGCCTCTCGGAAGACCGAATTGACAAGAAAAGACTTCCGGTGACCAATAGATGAGTTTCCCAAGGAAGAAACCATATATGCCATCTTCCTCCAAAGAACAACTCTCCATGAATTCTCGAAGCATGTCGCCTTGAAAACGCCTTGGAGTAGTAGTAACAAATTGGGTTAATCCACTTCGATTTAACCTCGACATGATCATTTCTACAACCCTCGGAGTATTATCATATAGAGAATTCAAACCAGCCTCGTGAAGAATCTGGTTTCGGCGCAATTCTAGAGTTTGACCTGGTGAATCCATCTTGGTTCTTGAAACTCTTGAAGTTCTGAGAAAGGATGTTCTATCTTCATTGATACTCTCTACAGGGTATTTATAAAGGGAAAATCTTAACTCATCTCGTCTGAATTGATCAGATTCAACCTACCAGTGTTATTGCTAGTTTATCGACCATCGAATAGAAAGACGACACGACAGCATGGTCAAAATACGTCTTGGAAATCGCAGTCAAGGGTCGTCGTATCAGCTAAGGATGAAACTCTGCTAGAGTACAAGCATCTGCTAGCAAACCCAAATTCTGCTAGAAATGGAAACTCTGCTAGAATCAAGACATCCATTATCAAAGACAATCTTTGCTGAAGATGGACACGTTGCTGAAGAAAAGACATCTGCTATGAACTCAACTTTCTGCTAGGAATTCAGAGCACTGCTAAAGAAAATGTACCGCTAGCAATTAACATCTATGCTAGATTTGCGGAATCTGCTCAAGACAAAGTCCTTGATAGAAACCTGCGGACTATGCTAGCAAATAGGATATCTGCTACTGAAATACAGTCTATGCTAAAGTGGACTTTATGCTAGACTTAACATCTCTGCTGATTAAAGTACATTCTGCTGTACATTCTGCTATCAACCTTCACGCTGCTAGGATATTAACACAGTCCTTACGCAATCGATTAACAGAGCATGTATCAAAAGGATGATAGCAAAAATATATTGTTCTATATATATCATCAAGACGCAATTACATGAACAGATTTAATCAAAAGGAGAAAAAGGTACAAAGGGATAAAAATCTATCCCTCGAAGATTTGAAGGCCCTACAGAGAGATCCGTAAATCTCTGTTCCAGCAACCAACTTAGGGGCATCCCGTAAGGAAGGTGTAGACGAGGGAACTGCTGCACACTTTGGCGGACCCTCTGGAAGATAAAAGACGCCCAATCCACTTCTGCCCGGTCATCGATAGCCATCATTACCTTCCAAACCTCACGCGAGAAAATCATATCGTCTGGATTGACTCCAACTATCATTCCACAAACTAGCTCAAAGAGGACTTGATAGCGAGGAAGGAGTCCATATGCTGAAGGAGTAGGAGAGAAATGCAGATTAGCAGATCGTCTCCATCTCATCCAGGACGACCATTCGGGCGCAATCTCATCACTGCGATACGCCAATACAGAATTCGGGCCCCTCAGAAGGCCAAATTCTGAAGCAAACGTATCCACAGTCCACTCCACCAATTGGTTTCTCAAGACACCCACAATAGAGTCTCCAACAGGCCGACTCTGTTCCAAGAGAGATTGCAGGTGTTCTCTCTGAAACGCATGAGGAGTCAAGGAGATGAACCTAGACAACCCACACGCTTGCAGACTGGACATTACCCACTCTGCTATGTGGTAATCTTCTTTATACTCCATATACAGACCAGCATCACAGAGGATTCTGTGACGAGGAACGAAGAGCGATAGACCTTGCTCCATGACTTCGCACTTGAAAGATTTTTTTATGAAGAGAAGAGTAAGAGTTGCAAGAAGGCGTACACAAACGTATCATCTACATATGCTATTTAAAGAAGACATCTTGGTTACTGTACGCTGCTGAAGCTGCAGAGTCACTCAGAGGGATGATATAATTCATTAATAAAGAGGTCATATCAGACGGATTCATGATCACGCCTAAAAAGCACAGCCGAAGGTTATTGGGATGATAGCATATTATACGTGGTATCATCTGTGCATTTTTATTCAAATCGGCTGCTGAAGATTTCTAATCAGAAGTATGACGATTACTTCTCATGATGGAGAAGCATTTAATGCGTTCAGACGGCGGCCTCGAATGAGATGGGGACACGTCATCCACGCTTACAGATCAAAGGTCGTGGATACTCCCACGATCTGATTCTTAACCCTAGCCGTGGATTCAAATTAAAGTAACATTGAATCCTACCCGTTCATTTTCTCCTCGTACTCCGAAACAATATACACACTGTTCAGATTTCGAACCCTCCATCTCCCTTCAGAATTCGCCCAACTCGAAAAACCCTCTCACCGCACAGAAAAACCTACCCTTCCATGGCTTCGAATCAAGATTCTTCAATCGCCTTACCCCAAAACACAAATACCTCTCCAAATCTCGAATCATCACCATCCGAAAACCCAGAAACAATCAATTTGCAACCTACCTCGTTTACATATCCCTCGATTACTTGCTCGCCTCTGCATGTTCGGCATGCACCTGAGTTCACTGGCATCGAGAAGAAGGAGGACATTGATGAGTCCATCCCTTACTATACCTTAGTAACCATGGCCAGACAGAAGAAACTATCGACGCATTCGGCAGAACGGAGAAGAGTCGCCCAGATTATGAAGGACAGAATTCTGTACATGCCTCTTGCCAGCAAACAATTTCCTAAATGGATTTTGGATCTTCTTGATTCTGAGTTGTTGGTAAAGTATCTCACTGCTGAACCTGATCAGTTTCATCCGCATATGGTTTCCGAATTCTATGCTAGGGCTGTTATGAGTGATGATCAGAAATCCTTCAAAACTTGTGTTTATGGAAATATCATAGAAGTAAGTGCTGAGTTACTTGCTCGCACTTTTGGGCTTCGAAACTATGGAGCTAAAATTTCTCAGTATAAGATCACTGAGACCGCTGAAATGGAAAGAAGGTGGAACCTTTGGAAAAAACAAGGAGAGAAGAGACAAACGTTCAAGCCTAACACCTCAATTAACACCTTAACAGAGGATTACAAACTTCTTGCAGAAATTGTAATCAAGATGCTCCAATGTGATGCGGGATCATACGCGGAGCTATCTGCTAAGAAATATGCCGTGATGATGGCACTCAATGACAATGTTAAAGGAAATTGGGCCGAGTTCATCTTTGAACGCTGGGCAGAACATGCCAAGAAAAACGCTCACATGGAAGTAGATGGGACGTTCTCCTCAAATGTGAACTTTGGACTAAAAATCAGTAAATTGTTGGAGATTCTGTTTACCAACAAAGGCGTAGATCGAGGAGTTGCACTTCTTTCTACCGACTACATTCCGTTAACACGACGCAAGCCGAAGCCAATCAACATCAGAAATCCTCGAAAGTTAAAAGGAAAGTCTAATGTAGATAAGGCTAAACCTACATCTCCAGAGGAACCAGATGAAGAGAGCTTAGCAGCACCTACTCTCCAACATTCCATTCCGATACCTGAAGAAGAATTAGCAATGTTAAAGAAGAATGCAGAAACCGACCAGTGCTTCAAAAATCTGGAGGAAATTGAGAAGTTGGGAAATCTTCCAGCTGATCAGATCAACGACATTATGACTGAGAAGGAAGCAGATCAGTCTCAACCTATTATTGGAGCATTAGCATTGCCAAATCACCCAACAAAAAGAGTGGCTAACAATCCTCCTGCAACCAAAGCAAAGAAGAAAACCAGAAGACGATTGGAACTTCTGACTGATAAGGAAGTTAAGGAGAAAGCAGAGGAAGAAGCCGAATCTGCTAGATTGACCGAAAGAGAGAGTACAGCAGATCAGACATCTAGCCAGCTCAACCTGGATGATACTTCTGACCCAGAATACATTCCTAAGTCTCTCAGAGCTACGAAAGAGCAAACTAAGGAAAGCAGGAAAGCAAAGAGGAAACACTTAGTTTCGCTAAAGGACGTTGAAAGGAGAGCATATCAGAAGTTCATCCATAACTTGACACTCGAAGGAAGAGATAGGAACTTCGAACGTATCAAGTCCGCTGCTGAAGAATTTCGATCACAAAAGAAAGCTAACAAGGAAGCTAATCCAGAAAGCAATGCTAGCAGAGAACTCAATCTCAGCGGAGAAGTCGGAGATAGCATAGTTGATCACATGTCAGAAGACAATATGAATCAATCATCAGATGCTGGAGAGAGACAAACCCCTGGAGAAGATGAGGAAATGACAGAAAAATCAGCAAATTCTGTCATAAAAAATGTTACAGCGGATTCGACTGATAATTCACTGTATCTAGCAGAACAAGTGGCGAAGAAAGGAAAAGGGAAGGCTGAATTAGCAGAAGAATCAATCCCCAGTCCGCCGCCTGCTCAGCAGATCAATATTGATGAGGAAGAACTATCAGATACTGAATTCTCAAGAAGATTAGCATCAGGAGCTTTCAATGAAACTCACTACCACCGGAAGAAGACTCACAAGAAACATGGTGGAGAATCCAGTGAGATTCGTGATATTGAAGATCAAGGTGGATCTCAAATCCATACTGATACAACAATCGGAAATCCAGATGGAAATACCATGTTGACAGCTCTCGACGAACATCCGACAGAAACTCTCGAGCAATCCATTGATGAAGCAATTCAACCAGATCAACATGATCCTTCCAGCCCCGATTCTGGACCCTCTTGTATTTCTGAATCCGATTCTGATGGAGAAGCTGAAGAAATTTACAATGCGAAGTTCTTAAGAAAAGAAACCACAGGATCCGAAGCTATTCTTCGAGTACCATTCCATGGACTGCCAGGCCGTCGCTATGGACTCCGAAGAATTAGCTAATGGTGTGCAAAGGTTCATCCCGAGGATGCACCCAACTCTGATTTGGGTCCTATGGCTGAAGAAATAGAGCAGTTCGTTGAATCTGAAACAGAGAGAGCCATAGCAGATCTATTCCACAGTGTATTGGATGAGTCAATACCCGACGGACGTCTATTAGCACAAGAGTTCCGTCGATGGAAGAAGTTTGATTATATCATGCATCAACTCTGCTTTGAAGAAAGGACACTCTGTATCGCAGCTAAAGGCTTAAATTTCTGGCGATATGAAGAACGTTGGTGTTTTGATTGGATTGATCAAGTTCCAGGGATGAAGCAGTTCTTAGATCAACAAGTTATGTGTAGACTTCATGCTATCAGAGAACATCGCATTATCTCTCAGAATGCAGGACTACCCAAATCTACATTTGTCCCCGATGGATATTCTGACGCCAGAATTGAACTGTTTAAGCGACAAGCCAAAGCGGCTGTTGCTTATGAGAAACGGCAGTTGGAATATAAATCTCAACAAGAAGACCGTTAGGAAGCTCGACGAAAGGCAAGAGCCACTGAACGTGCTGCTCCGAGACTCGAGTATCCGGATAAGATGTTAGTCGAGATTCTGGACACTGATATCCAGAACATCATTGAGATTGATATTCAGAACATCATTGAGGAAGCTCAGAAAGATGAAGCTCAGCTTCTACATGAGATCACACAAGTTGTAGAGGCAGCTCATAGGATATTACTTGAAGAATTAAGCTATCAAGAGTATCTTGCTGCGAATACTAGTCATGAACAACCGACAAATCCTCCGTCGAGTCAAGACCTCGTCATGACTACATCCTTCAATGCCTTTCCCATAACATCTCTACCAATGCCTTTCACATTCACATCTGAGATTGCTGAGGCTTTCCACTCTTATCTGCAAACAGCCGTTGATGAAAGAATAGAAGTAGCAACCAGCCATCTAAGAAGCGAAATGGATGAGATTCGGAGCAATGTATCCCATATACAAACGGAGGTTGCTGAAAACAAGTTAGCTATTTCTGAGAACAGGGCAGGTCTTGAAGTTGTTCGACAAGACATAGTAGACACCAGGACTCACGCAGAAACAACGGTTGTGGCCTATGGTTCAAACATTTTGGCTGCAATCAAAGAGGGGGAAGAAAGAAGACAAGCTGACCGCGAAAGAAGAAAGAAAGAGAAACAGGAAGCAATAATAAGGGAACAAGAAAGGCTGAGGAAAGAAGAAAAAGCCAAAGAAGAACTCAAACAAAAGGAACTAGAAGCTAGACTTGAGCTACAACGAAAGGAACATGAAGCCAAGCTAGAACTACAGAAAATTGAACATGAATCTCAATTGCAAAAGATGGCAATGGAACAAGAGAAACTGGCCAAAGAACTGGAGCGTGAGGCTGCTGAAAGAGAAGCAGGAGCAACTCTTGTTGAAAACTTCATGAAGTTCACTATGAAGAAGTTCGAAGACATTCAGAAGATTAATACAGCAGACAATGAAAAGGAGAAGCCAGCTCCCGACTCATGAACGACAAGGTCAATTTCTTTTAACTTAATTGCTCTGTATCCAATTTGTACTGAATAGTGCTAAATCATTTATAAAATTGGATCAGATTTTGACAAAATCTCTTTGTCCACTCTTGAATTTTACTGGTGTGCTATAGTTGATTTACACTCCTAGTGTATTCAACAAATTTGCATGTGGACATGATGATTATGTTTATGAATGATTGTCGTTTTAATGAATGCTAGAAAATCTAGCATATTGCTGTGTCGTAAAATTTTTAATCGAGAAATATTTCCCAGCAACTTTTGAGGGGGAATCTTACTACAATCATTCCTATTGCTTGAACCTAGCTGGAAAAACTCTGTGATAGATTAGCATAAGATTGTAAAACACAGACATTCTTCCACTCGGGTCAGCAAATGATAGTAAGCTTTGATCGCACCAAAAAGGGGGAAATTGTTGGGAATCATCCCTAAAATCTTCCTTAGGACTTATTTGTAAAAAGGTTTTGTTGGATCAAACCTTATCTAGTTGGTCGATCATTTGCTGAAATCTAGAGAGTCTAACGCAACTTGTAAAAGTCCTGTATAAGTTAAACATCGAGTTGTAATAGACTAGTGTGCTATGAAGAATCCCTAGCAGAGAAGATAAGATGACTCGGAGGGTCAAACTCACAGACTGCTAGAGATATTGGCGAACAAGAATGTTAGAATGCTAAGGAATTAGCATTCGGACATTTCAGCAATCAATGAAGAACCACGTATAATACAAGTCAAAGGATCTCAAGGAATATACCTTTAGCAACGTTGAAGCCGAGCTGCGACTCTGACAAAAAAAGGACGCACAAAGGACGAGACTTTCCCTAAGTAGTCTGGGAAGTACATCTCTACTCAAAAAGGCGTTCTACCAGTTTAATCCATTCTTGGAGGAAGAAGCCGTTGTATCTTAAAGTCTATCTGAAGACTCTCAACAACCTGTGGTGTCGTTCATTGAAGTACTGACACTCCATTGAAGATATTCCTGATAGCATTCAAGGATATCTCAATCATTAGGATTCATTTCTTTCAGAAAAGAATCCAACAGTCACTCTTGAAAGAT
>JAPKLW010006536.1:445-15425 GCA_026898455.1 Plectranthus barbatus | reverse complement strand
TGAGATGAAATTGATGGCTTGGCCAGAGCCTATTTAGTCCTCAGTTCGCTACAGAAGTCTATGAATGACTTCAGACCGATAGTTAAGAAGAAATAAGATAAAGCATCCAGTGGATGGGAAACTTCGAGATCTTATCTCAACAAAGGAAAATTTTATTATATCTACTGATAGGAGCCCTTCTATTTCACTGTAAGTGAAAGGGAAGAAGGGAGGCACCGGAAGCAGGTGAAATAAAGTAAACAGTGCGAGCAAGGTCATAAGACTAAATGATGACCTTAAAAAGTCTAAGGAAGTAGACAAGTGTTTCAGGTAAGGCAAGGTAGGACATTGGAATGGAAAAATTGTCTGGTGTTTGACACCAAGGGACAAGGTACGTCACTTGCATGTATAATGATACATGTTTAGATGACTGCTCCTACTTTATGGGTAATGGTAGTTGTAGGGATTAATGAACAAAATCACTGATCCATTAACCCGAACCATCCATGGATGTCAAAATAATTACCAATCGATATTAAATCCTAGCATGCTCCTATGAATTAAATGCAATGGATAATAAGGTTACATTTTGGTTCGTAGTGTCTGAATCAAACTTCGCATTCAATCCAAACTTAATTCCACCACGCCATTTAATTAAATTTGCAGAATAAGAAATTAGTATAGAAGAACTAATTTCAAGATTTAATTAAAAGAAATTGAGAAGAAATGATTTATGTTCTCCAGATCAGATCTTCAGATCTGTATCCCTATGCTCCAAGAGGCCCACCAGCCTCTCTCTCTCTCTACCTCTATAGGGTTTGTGTTTTGCAACTTACGAAATGTGAGAGGAGAATGAGCTATTTATATTAGATTAAAAACTTAATGGGCTAAAAACCTAATAGGATTCCTTTGAGCATTTATTAGTGGGCTAGGTCTGGGATCTAATGCAACTAATAAAGTGGGCCTATGAATTGATTAATTCTCATGTCCACAACCCAGGACATAATTAATTAATTCTTTTTCACCACATAATTAATGCTGACCTACCCTTTATTACCACATTATGAGAATAGACTGCATTTATCTGATAAATCCCCATATTTAAGGTTACTGGACATTAATTAATTAATTAGAGCTTCTGACATGCTTTCATAATTAATTAATATTTTATTCTCCTAGGCAGTACCACTCAAACATTATCATTTGTGCTTTAACTTATTCAACCTGCAGGACTTTAGCACAATGAACCTTATTGAGCTTCTCAGGGAATTTCCTCATCCTATTACTCGGATATGGTAACCTAACTCCAGTCATCAAAACATTCTACACAAGCTGTTGATACCCAAGATGCGGGTATACGAGCACGTTACTCAGGCTCTCCACCATGGCAAGTCAAAGCAACAGTCAACCCATGCATACTCCTAAACCTTCGTTAGGGTTTAGATTCAATCAAGAAACGAGATCTTATACTCTCTGAAGTCAGACAGAAGAATACATCTCACTGTGGTCCAATCAATATACAATCGCATGTGCCAGCATATCAAGTGATTAGGACAGATCACTTCTTTTCGACTCTACTGCAGCCTACACCGACAGACTTATCCTTAAGATGTCTCGGTTGTGATCACTATATTTAATCTCACTAGGTTAAGGGATCATACTGTCTTTTGTGATCTACTACACACCGTATAATCATCCCTATCGATGAGATAAAAGAATATCGTTGTTCTCGCATGTAAGTTTGTTAACAGATAAGAGATAAAGTTGAATGTATAAACACTATAATAAATGATTTCAGTATACAAAATCTAACAGAAGCAGTATCCATGAATCATGTTTGTTATATAATGCATGCATATCTGACGTGTGTTTATATGACTATTGCTACCTTATTGGTAGTTGTAATAGTATCTATAAATTAGGTTATATACTACAAGAAGGCTCGCCAGGAATGTGGCCTAGATGTGACGGAGTACCATCTCCATAGTTAATGCAACACGAGGTTTTCGTTGCAGCAATTAGAGATTTCATTTATGTTTAGAGAACCATGTTTTGATTTAGAGAGATGTTTAAATAAGTACCGATGTTTCGGTGGAACTTATTTTCAGTTTCCTGTATATGATGGACTTTCAGTTATTTTTTATAGCAGAGTTTCTATCATTGGTAATAATAGTGTCATCCATCGTAGATTACTGAGTAACTCTCTATATCATTAATTGTTTCCATAAAAATTCCAATGAATATTGCTTTTATCTTATCATGCGTTCAAAAGTATTTTCTTCTCAAAATATGGATCTTACATAACTATGATATCTGAGAACAGGTCACATCAGTCTAAAATAGATTAAGCAACTCATGGATGGTGGAATATTGGACTTAGTCCGGACTTGTTCCTATTTGAGAGTGCAAATCTAGTTTGGAGGATGAGATGTTGACAGGTCACATTAATCTAATGAGGATTGAGCAACTCTTGGTTAATGAAACAATGGATTTAATCCAGGCTTGTTTGTCGTTGAGTTGGCAAATCCTGGATAGATGGTAATAATGTTGACCAGGAGTTAGAGGCAAGTCTCAATATGGTGATATGTTGGAATCGATCTTTCTTGACTAGTGTGGACTGATGTTCACTTAAGATCTAGAGGGTATGAGAATTGTGTCATTTATTTGACAATTGCTCAAAGGAACACCTCAGTAACGAGCTTAGATAGTACTAGTCATTTAACAGGAATGTATTCCTAATAGACTACATCAGGATTTTTATCCCGGTGGTGTAGTCTGAGAAGAATTAAGAATTTTGAAGCATGATATGTTGATAATAATGTAAGCATTCCTACCAGATTCATTTCTTGGAAATCCTTGGAAAACAACAGTGAACTTATTGGTTGATTTTAAGTCAGTGTTAAGAGTTTCTCAAAGTTATGACTATGACATATGTCTAGTAGGTCATAGTGGTTTTGAGAATATTTAGTTTTGCCAACTGAAAATAACACAGATGAATCAAGATAAGGTTGTTTATAGGATATTCTGAGAAGAAACGAATGACGACTATAGTCTTGAGAATCAGCAAGTTTGTTGTTAAAATCAAGGAATGATTCTTTTGAGACTAAGCAACCATACTATCAAATGTAATTTGGTTATTCAAGAAGTTGAAGATGCTGATGCATTTCCATTTGGAAAGCCCTGTGTGAGTGTGGATTTATTTAGGTTGGTATGGTATCACACACACAGTTGATGGTGCAAGGTGCGGAACCACGAGGAACTGCACTGACTGCTAACACAGTGTCGATGCTTCATTATAGTGGGAGGTTGCACTTCATCCTAATTTTTTATATGGTTGATGGTAGTCCCCGAAACTTCAATAAAGTAGTATCTGAAAAGGGTATAGACAAGTAGTGGATTGCCATGTATTCAGTAATAGAATTCATCATGCTATGGTTGTATGTCAAAAGTCTTGACTGATAGATAGCTTTATAATTATAAGCAAAAAGTAGGTATACAAGGTAAATACAGGAGCAAATAAAAGTATTAAGGTTAGTGGTAAAATATTATAATCAGTAAGAGAAGATAAGACTATAATGGGACTTTTCACATATAAGTCGTGCTCAAGTTCATTCGGATACTCTTAGTCATAGTAGTACTTGGTAACCTAACAATCTGGCAGTTGGAACTGTCAGAAGGTTTTGTACAGTAAGGCGAAAATATCTTGTCTGGAAGCTTTGGAAGTCCTTTTATAGATTAAAGCTCACGGGTCATGGGACCTACGTTCATACGAGTTGGTAAAGTCCTATGGATATTCACTATGCATGAATGAAAGTTTTAAGTGCTAGTTATATGTCAGCGGTAGTGTGGTGCATCTTGTATAGTATGTAGATAATATTCTCCTATTTGGTGACAATGTGGAGGTATTGTCGGGCATACGGTGATGGTTATCCGAATAGTTATAAATATTGAAAAAAAAAGACGTTGGGTACATCCTCAGGATCAATGTCTTGCATGTTTGCAAGAAGAGGATTTTAAGTTTGTCTAACAAGTTTAACATGGAAAATTGTATGAAATCTAATATCTTGCTATGAGGTTGGCATAGTTGATCAATCTTAACCTTGGACAAACACTATACGGTCGAGTATATGTGCTCTGGGATATGGTTTGGATCTCTAGGTGGACTAGATCATAATAATATAATTTTTTTGAATAAATGTACATAAATCTTAAATTCACACACCCAAATGTCCCCCTGGGAGCTCGAACATGTGACCTCTCAGTCACAGGCAAGGTGCTTTAACCACTACACCCCGAGCGAAGGAACATAATAATATCTTAATCTAACTATATGTTTACTTTGGGTATTAGAATCATATAATGCATAGTGTAAAACTGTTGAGTCTTACGGAACTCTACCATGGGAGAATGTGATTCGGACATTACAAATTAGAATTCAGAAGTGCTTATTCATTTGCATATGGTATCACTAGTTTGAGTGATAGTAGTACTAATTGAAGGGATTCGTGAACTAAATCATGAAGTCCGTTTGCCAAGGATCGTTAATTGGAATATCAAAAATAAATTGCTATGCCTATGAATGATCCTAGCATGCTCCTATATTATTATGAATAAGAAGGTTTATGCAGAATACCTGGATTGATGAACTCTGAAGAACAAGTGAGCGGAGATTCCCTTTGATCTTTCCCACGCACAAAGATTTAATTCCTAACAGATTGAGGAAATAAATCTTAAGAAAATAAACAGTTATTTTCAAAAATCAAGGAGAGAGGGAGAAGAAAAATCCTCCTGATATGATCTTCGGATCTGTATCCCAACTCAATCTGAATATCTGGTGAAGATTCCCTTAAGATTCCTTGCCCGGTTGAGAAGCAAAATTTCCTCCTCGTTCTCAGATCTAGTCGATCACCGCAGCTCCCAAAACCTGGTTTGTAGTGTGCAACTTATGATCTTGTGGTGTGTTGAGATCTGAGGAATTGAGGCCTATTTATAGAAAAATTCTGGACTTCTATTGGGCTTGAGTTTCATGGGCCAGACCAGGGACCAGAATGCAAATAGCAAATAAGGCCTATCAATTAATTAATTCCCATATTCAACCCAGAATACAATTAATTAATTAATATTGATTCATTCCACCAGAGAATCAATACTGTCCTACCTATTTGCTACCACGTTTTGAGGTACGGGTTGCATGGGCTCGGTATATCCCCACATTTAAGGTTACAAACATTCGTTAATTAATTTAAGCTCTGACAAGCTATTTAATTAATTAACATCTTATATTCCTGAATCAATCCACTCAAACCTTTTCACTTATGCTTGAACTTAATCAGACTGCAGGACTTAGCATAACGAACCTTTTGAGCTGTTCAGGGAATGCCACCATCCTATACTGGATGTGGTTACCTAGTTTCAGTACCAGACAGTCATTCAAAAACTGCTATTACCCAAGATACAGATATACAAGCTCAACTAGAGCCTTTCACTGCAACTCAAAGTAATACACAATCTGCATATACTTCTGTACCTTCATTTAGGCTTAGGATCTCGTCAAGCCATAGAGATCTAAATTCTTTCAATGTCAAATAAAAGAATCGATCTCGACTTAGGTCCTTATCAATGTGTGCCCCACATAAGCATATCAAGCCATCCAAGATAAGATGCTTATTACTGCGTATGCTGCAGCCTACACCGACAATTTATTCTGGAACTGTCTCAGCTGTGATAACTATTTATATCTCGCTAGGTCAAACGATCCATACGATCTTCCGTGATCTTCTACACACTATCGATGAGATAAGAGGATAATTACGTTTGCGACACATGTTTGTTAATTCAGACAGGAGATGAACATACAACATTTATGATTCCCAGTATATTAACCAATCGATCTCATACATAATATACCAATCATAATGCTTTCAGTATATAAATCCATCAATCTCCCACTCATACTCAAAGCATTATACAGGTGCTTTCTAGAGTATAACGCGTCTAAACTAATCTAGCTATTACATCAAACATTCTACGTGGATAGCTTTGCCCTCAGCCCAAGGTTACGTACATGCATCTCGTAGACCTTCTGGGGCAGAGCCTTTGTGAATGGATCCGCTAGATTATTTCTTGTATCAATCTTCTCTACTAGCACATCACCCCTTGCTACGATTACTCGTATAATATGGTACTTCCTTTCAATGTGTTTTGTTTCTCTGTGAGTTTGTGGTTCCTTTGAATTAGCCACAGCTCCCGAATTATCACATTATATCGTGATTGTCTTGGGCAGCTTAGGAATCACGTCCAACTCCAGAAGGAAATTTTGAAACCATCCTGCTTCTTTCGAAGCTTCAGAAGCTGCCACATATTCTGCTTCCATGGTGGAGTCCACAATGCACTTCTGCTTTGCACTCCTCCATGATATGGCCCCACCTCCCAATGTAAACACATAGCCAGAGGTGGACTTCTTTTCGTCTCGGTCTGCCTGGAAATCCGAATCAGTATAACCCACAGGGCACAACTCCTCACACTGATAGACGAGACAATAGTCTCTAGTCCTTTTCAAGTATTTGAGTATGTGCTTTACTGCGGTCCAATGCGCCTGTCCAGGGTTAGACTGGTATCTTGCTACCATGCCTACAACAAAGCAGATATCTGGCCTCGTATATAACATTGCATACATGAGGCTCCCCACGGTGATACATACGGCACGTTCCTCATTTCATCTTTCTCCCTTTGTGTCACCGGACACTGATCCTTGGAAAGATATATGCCATGTCTGAATGGTAACAGACCTTTCTTCGCAGTTTGCATGCTGAAACGGGCAATCACAGTATCCACATATGATCCTTGAGACAAGGTCAGCATCCTCTTATTGTGCTCCCGCAATACTTTTACCCCTAGGATGTATCCTGCCTCCCCAAGGTCCTTCATATGAAACTGCTCAGATAACCACCCCTTTATGCCTAACAATACTTCCACATTTTTGCCAAATAGGAGAATATCATCTACATAAAGTTCAAGGAACACCACGCTTCCACTGACACATAGACGGTACACGCAACTCTCGTTTGAGCATTGTGAAAATCCATAGGATTTAATCACTTCATCAAAATGCAGATTCCATGACCGTGAAGCTTGTTTAAGTCCATACAGCGACTTCCTTAGCTTCCAGACCAAATGTTCTTCGCCCTTCTGCACATAACCTTCTGGCTGTTGCATATAGATGTCCCTACCTTCTTCAAGGTACCCGTTTAGAAATGCGGTTTTGACATCCATCTGCCAGATTTCTAGGTCTTTATGTGCTGCTATGGCTAGGAATATACGAATGGACTTAAGCATGGCTACCGGTGAGAAGGTCTCGTCATAGTCTACACCTTCTTTCTGACTATAACCCTTCGCCACCAGCCTAGCTTTGAAAGCTGTAATTTCACCATTCGCTCATTTCTTTCTTTTGTATACCCATTTGCACCCTATGGCTCTACAGCCATCTGACAAATCAGTTTTCTGGTATACATCCATAGCCGTAATGAATTCTATTTCGGAATCCATGGCGATCAACCATTTCTCTGCATCTTTATCAGATACCGCCTCGTCATATGTCCAGGGATCGGTATCATCCAGTCCATTTTCCAGGATCAAGTCAGAAGACTCTCCCACGAACATGTACCTTTCGGGTTGGTGGATAACCCTCCCACTGCGACGAGGCATCTGAACCGTGTCAGTAGTTGGCACAGTACGCGTTGGTTCCATACCTTGCATTAGTGGCAGTGTTGGTATAGCCTCACCTGTTGTAGGTGGATTTAACATTGCACTGGGCTTTCCTGATGGAATTGCTTCCTTGTCCTCAAGCTCGTGGAGGACAATTTCACTCTTGGATCTGAGGTTTCTTACATATTCATCCTCCAAGAATATCGCGTTGGTACTGACAACGACTTTCTGATTCTCAGGACAATAGAAGTAACCACCTTTCGTTTGCCTGGGATATCCTACAAACAGCATCAGCTTACACCTACTTTTTAACTTGTCAGGTTCCTTTGTCAGCACATATGCTGGACAACCCCAAACCCTCACTCTGTTCAAACTTGGCTTTTGCCCATACCAGAGTTCCAAGGTATATCCCCAAAACGAAATTGGCAAGCTTGCATAACTCATCATCGACCTGACCATTTCCAAGAGAGCTCTATTTCTTCTTTCTGCTACACCATTTTGTTGAGGGGTTCCTGGTGCAGTCCACTGGGATGTAATCCCGTTATCTGACAAGTACTGCAAGAACTCGTTACTGAGGTATTCTCCACCACGATCTGATCGTAGTGTCTTGATAGTCTTACCAAGCTTCTTTTCTACCTCAATTCTGAACTCTTTGAATTTCTCAAAGCATTCAGACTTATGGCGAAGCAAATAGACATATCTGAATCTTGAGTAATCGTCAATGAATGTGGCGAAATACTCATACCCTCCACGAGCTTGCGTGGACATTGGTCCACATAAGTCAGAGTGGATCAATTGCAACACATCCTCTGCTCGAGACTGACTTGCCTTAAAAGGCCTGGTCGTCATCTTTCCTTCTATACAGGACTCACAGATTTGATGCAGTACCACTTGGAAGGAATCCAAGAGCCCATCGCATGCTAATCTTTTAATCCTCTTTAGATTGATGTGACCTAGTCTCAAGTGCCAGAGATATGTTTGATCCTCATCGGAAGAAAACTTTCTCTTTAAATGATTATTATTATTGGATGAGTTTACAACATTCACGGAAGATTTATGCATACAATCAATGATATAGAGAGAGTCAATCAGTTTGCCATGACAGATAACACCGTTATTACCAATGATAGAAACTCCACTATCAAAAATAACTGAATATCCATCAAAATAACTTGGAAACTGAAATTAAGTTCCGCCAAAAAACCGGCACATATAAAACATCTCTCAAAATCAGAACATTGTTTTCAAAGCATAAAGTAAAATCTCCAATGGCTACTGCTGAGACTCGCTCTCCGCTGCCCATTGAGATGGTAATCTCGTCATGCTTCAGCTGCCTTGTCGGCCTGAACCCCTGCAAAGTATAACAAACATGATCAGTAGCTCCAGTATCCACTACCCAAGAATGGGTAGAAACTGATGCTAAACATGTTTCCGTTATAAATGCACATGACGTACCTTGTCTACCCGTGCTAGGCACTAGACAATCTACTTCACTTCGCTTGCGTTTGCATGGCCTTGTGATAGCCTCTGCCTGATCAGCCTCTTCTAACCGCTTAAGCACTTCCTTTGCTTCAATCATAGTCTTATCAAAGACCTTCATGAATTGAGCAAATTCCGAAGCTTTCTGGTCAGACTCCCACTGTTTTAGTGCCAAGAGTAACTCTGGAAGAGTGTGCTTGCACTTGGTACCGTGGGACTCAATGAAATCACTATAAGAATCAGAGAGAGAGTGCAGGACGATATTGACTTTAGCCCGTCTAGTGATTCGTCCACCTCTCTTTCTGTACCTTCTCATAATTTCCATCATGCTGTCAAAATGCAGAGATAACGAACTCCCATCAGTCATCTTCTTGCAGACCAAGTCTTCCACAAGACTGTAACTGACAGTTCATCTCACCTTCCCATATACCCTTATTAGATCCCTCCATATCTCAACAAAAGATTGGTACTGATCGTATTTGAGCCTTAGTTCTCTGGACAGAGTTTTCTTAATGAGAATGCGGGCAAACTCATCAGAAGTCCTCCATCTTTCATAGAACACTCGCTCATAACCAGTACAATTCCAATACTTGGGAGATAAAGGATCCATATAGAGTATACGAGAATGATTTGCAATGTGGAGTATTTCCATTATGCAAAACTTCCACTCAGGAAAATTCGGACCGGTTAAAGGATTTGATGTCAAGAGATAAATGATATGATGAATAGACATATCTGAAAACAATAAATTAAAAACACCAATTAAAACATCGTCGCAGAACATTAAAACAATTAAATATTGAAACCTTATGATAAAGCAATATTAATGTTTCCTCCAATTTGCCTAAGTATTACTATTGCAAGCCACACATGTGGACGTTTACAACAAAACACTTAACCAGACTGCATCTTTCAATTCTAGTCCTTTAATTCCAATCCATGCCCGGGTTCCTTAGACAAATGGAATTAATAATTGGAGACTAACTTAAGACCATATTATCCTACTGAGCAGGGACTTCACATATGAGTTATACTCTGGACAATATCTAAGCTATCTTACCACCAAAGCCAACCCTCCCATATAAGGATCTATTAGACCACACCCGATCCCTATAATAAGGATGTCTCATTTAATTCAATCACTAGAGAACTTATGAAAATTCAATACGCAAGCTACACATGTAGACGTTTACGCATGAACTCCCACTTCTCACATGAAATAAATATTTGTTTTAAGAAATCCTATCTATTAGAACTTATGAACAATAAATTAAGTAAGCTACACATGTAGACGTTTACCTAATAAACTATCCACTTCCACTCTGTGGAGGTCTTGCTAAATTATGAGCTTAGTAATTTTTAGTTCATAAGGTTCAATTGCACATATTATTTTATGTAGCCATAATTATAACATTGCTAAAATTCTATCATGCAAGTCATGAACCCCGAATTTATAGTTATAATTAATTACATAAAATAAATCACATAGCATGCTTTAAAGCCGTAAATAAAAGCAGTAAACGTGCTCATATTATCTACAACATGCTTATATGCTGCGCAATTAATTTAAACACATATATCATGTGAAGACAAATAATAAAACAAATAAAAATTGTCCTCGTGGCCCCATGATACAATATAAAATAATTCTAACTATTACAAGTTGGAATTAATAATACAGATCTTCGACTGGGCTCCCACTACTTGGACTGAGATCTGAATTTATTTTCCGAATATGGGCCTCCAAGATTTAAATTTTGAAAAATAGGACAACTGGGCTAGTTAACTGAATCGCGGACCTAGGCACACATTGCAAGCCCAATAGACCACGAGAACTTGGCCCAACGAGCCACCACCGGCGAACCACCGCCGCCGGCAACTCGCTGCCGCCGTGAGGGCTCCCGGAGTCGCGCAATAGCCATGCACGTACGTGCATGGTTGTAGTCCGTGATCCGCCTCCTCTGACCGTTGCCCATTTCGCATGCTGCCGCCCCGGCTTGATCCGACCGTCGCCCGAAATGCCGTTCACTCTTCTTCTTCTTCATCGCGCTCGCCCCCTTCGCCGCGCGCCGCCGCTCCTGGCCGGCCGCCGTCCTCTCCCTCGTGCCTCCGGTGCCTGGACCTGGGCCCGGCGCGCCGGCCCTGCCGGCCGTTGGCCGCGAGGCTAGCTGCTCGCGTGCATGCGCGCGCGCGGCGCACGCGAAACCCTAAGGTTTCAACGCCGCCGCTGTGCGCCGCGCGCTGGTCCGCTGAGCCCTGCCGTCGACCGCCTTGCATGGCGCACAGCCATGCCAGCGCCGTCGTGTGTTGTCGCGCGGTCCTTCGTTCTTCGTGTTCTTCATTCTTCGTGTTCTTTGTTCTTCGTTTTACAGATTTAATTTTGAAATAAAATTACATTGAATAATTCTAATTACAATCTAAAATCTAAATCTAACCACGGATTTATCTCGTGGGTGAAAAACGAATCCATATAAATGGGCAGATTAACCCGAGTAACCACGAGGACGAAAAACATACAATCAATCCATAAACCATCCATTTCATGCAATCAATAATAATAATCATGCATGTTCATAGGCAATATTATTTTTTCGATAGAGCCAATTAATTAAACCTCGCTCTGATACCAATTGAAGGGATTCGTGAACTGAATCACGAAGTCCGTTTGCCAAGGATCGTTAATTGGAATATCAAAAATAAATTGCTATGCATATGAACAATCCTAGCATGCTCCTATATTATTATGCATAAGAAGGTTTATGCGGAATACCTGGATTGATGAACTCTGAAGAACGCGTGCGCGGAGATGCCCTTTGATCTTTCCCGCGCACCAAGATTTAATTTCCTACCAGATTGAGGAAATTAATCTATAGAAAATAAATAAATATTTTCAAACATGAAGAGGAGAGAGAAGAAGAAAAATCCTCCTGGTCTGATCTTCTGATCTGTATCCCAACTCGATCTGAAAATCTGGTGAAGATTATCTATCAGATCCCTTGCCCGGTTGAGAAGCAGAATTTCCTCCTCGTTCTCAGATCTTAGTCAATCACTTACAGCTCCCAAATACTGGTTTGCTGTGTGCAACTTATGATCTTGTGTGGTGTAGGTGTATTGAGATCTGAGGAACTGAGGCCTATTTATAGGAAATTCTAGGCTCCTATTGGGCTTGAGTTATCATGGGCCAGACCAGGGACCAGAATGCAAATAGCAAATAAGGCCTATCAATTAATTAATTCCCATATACAACCCAGAATATAATTAATTAATTAATATTGATTCATGCCACCAGAGAATCAATATTGTCCTACCTATTTGCTACCACGTTTTGAGGAATGGGTTGCATTGGACTCGGTTTATCCCCACATTTAAGGTTAGAGACATTCGTTAATTAATTTAAGCTCTGACAAGCTATTTAATTAATTAACATCTTTAATTCATGAATCAATCCACTCAAACCTTTTCACTTATGCTTGAACTTAATCAGCCTGCAGGACTTTAGCATAACGAACCTTTTGAGCTGTTCAGGGAATGTCACCATCCTATACTGGATGTGGTTACCTAGTTCAGATACCAGACAGTCATACACAAATTGATATCACCCAAGACTGCAGATGTACAAGTTCAACTAGAACCTTCTCCAGAGCTCAAAGTGATATACAATATATGTACACTTTTGTATCCTCATATAGGCTTAAGATTCCATCGAGTCATAGAGATCTAGATTCTTTTAATGTCAGATAAAAGAATCAATCTCGACTTAGGTCCTCATCAATGTGTGCCCCACACCAGCATACCAAGACATCCAAGATAAGATGCTTATCCGCATATGCTGCAGCCTACACCGACAGTTTATCCTGGAACTTCCTCAGCTGTCATGACTATTTATATCTCGCTAGGTCAAACGATCCATACAATCTTCCGTGATCTTCTACACACCGTATGATCTCCCTATCGACGAGATAAGAGGATAATTGTGTTTGCGACACATGTTTGTTAATTCAGACAGGAGATGAACATAGAACAATTATGATTACCAGTATATTAACCAATAAACCTTGTACATAATATACCAATCATAATGCTTTCAGTATATAAATCCATCATCTAAGACTTGTCAGATGTCTCTCCTTCTTTCACCGCAATGACTTTAATTCTCCTTCCTGTCTTGGGATTCCTTGGGATCGGTTCTTGCTCGCTTGCTGGAACTTCCTCTTCCCTTTTTCTCTTGTTAACTTTCTTTGGTTTCTGTTGTGGTTCTTCCTCTTCTTCCTCTGAATCATCCTCTTCTTCATCAGGTTCTTCCTCTTCGGTCTCTGACTTCTCTGACTCTTCTTCCAATTCCTTCTCGTCTGATGCTTGCTCTTCTGATGCAGCAGCATCGCTCTCTTCTGAATTCTATTCATCCTCAGATTCAGTCTTTGCTTCCTCACTCTCTTGGCTTGCTTCCTCTTCTTGCTCTACATCATCACTTTCTTCATTCTCAGAAGTTTCCTCTTCAGATTGTGTATTATCCTCAACCTTCTTTTGTCTAGAATCTTTTGCTGGGGTAACTACTTTCTTGGTTTGGGCTCTGGAGACCAGCTTCTTCTGCTCCTTCTTGGCTGAGTTTGACTCTTTCTTCTTCGTGCTTGAAGATGTTGGAGTAGCCTTCTTGCTTCCTGCTGATTTCTATTTTTCTTCTTCAGTCACCCGCAGCTTCTCAGCAGCATCTACCAAATTTTGCAAAGGGTCTGCCTTCGCTTTCTTTGATTTCTCTGGCTGCACTCCCTTCGTCACAATGGGTGCCTCCTCTTCTGGTACTTCCACCGGATTGTCCGCACTTGTCTGCGGGAGTTTAGCATTCCTACTAGCCATAGTTGCTAAAGCAGTTCGGCTAGACCTTCTCACTGGCTTTTCTGGTGCTTTCCCTTTTTTCTCAGAACTTGGGGTTGGACTTTCTTCCACGGATCCAGGCATTCTTTTCGCAGGGTTCTTGGTTTTCATCTTTGATGTTTTTGTACTCAACCCAAATCAGAAAATAAGCACAAGATATCTTTACACAAACACAATGCACGAATAAATCACCCCATTTCTAACAAAACAGCCTATCTCACAACAATTCATCCAAGTAAAAAAAAATACCCTCCCCCAAACTTTATGCTTCAGTAAATCATTCAGAAAGTTTGGTTCACAGACTCAAGAAAAATAGTGGGTTTAAGTAATTTCCTTTACTCGAATCAAAATTTCAAGCAACCCTAGAAAGAAAAACAATTTACCCTTTTGCAGTCCCGCATACGTAAAGCATAACACAATTTAGCCCTAAGAATCGACTTCCCATCACAATGTTATGGCCTCTCACACCTTCCAGACATAGAATTCACAAGAATCTTCACATAGACTTCAGAGAAACAAATTTTCCAACACGAATTCCAGAAAACTCAAATTTAAACATTACCGTTGGCTGCATGTTTCCCCATGTTCTCTCTCTAATTACAATCACAATGCCGACAAACAGCGAGAAAGAAAGAGTACTTACATTGGCTATTTAATCTCACTACTCCTCAGCCTTTCTTTCTCTGCTTGTCTTTTTCTTCTTCAAATACCCAAAATGGTGAACTTTCTTTTTGGTTTTGCAGAATTATAAAGAAGAAGTAATATATACAGAAAATAGAAACCCTTTCAACTTCCTTCGAAATGACACAATATAAAATTCAAAAATTAACTGCCACAAAAACTTGCCAAAAAGGTGAGTCTGCCTCCGATGATGTCAGCGGCAGTTCTTCATCGGTTACTTGCCTTCCATGTGTCCACCTTTTCTGCAAAATTCCTGTAGTAAATT
>JAPKLW010006535.1:0-11073 GCA_026898455.1 Plectranthus barbatus | reverse complement strand
TAACAAAGATAAAATTGATCATTATAAATTAAAGAATGATGTATTGACATATTTTACTAACCGAATCGCATCAATTGCATGCGAGCATGGTATGAGATCCAACTAAAATTCACGGCAGTCGCACAAATTGTCTTGGAGATCAATAAAAATTATTCAAATTAAATTTAGATTTAATATATTTTAAATCCGACTTCCAGCTGGATGACACTTTTCCAGCCAAATTTCACTTAAGATTTAGTAAATGTAAAAATCGAAATCCAGCTAGAAGGCCTCCACTTCCTGCCGAATTTCATTTTGACTTCAAACTCAATTGAAATTCGAATTAGATCTGGATTTAATATAATATATTTTAAATCCGGCTTAATATAATATATTCTAAATCCGACTTTCAACCGGATGACACATTTCCAGTCGAATTTCAAATATTATATTTAATTATTTGCACTTCTCTGAAAATCAATAAAAAAAAAATTGAGTTGTGTCAAACAAAATATTAAACAATGAATCTGTTAAACATTTCACACTAATAAAGAGAAGTGATGTTGCGATTAAGACATTTTAACCTTAAAAATTGTACTTTTGCTATTTGTTGCATTTTTCAAAAGAGTTGCTATACATTGCCTTTTCATTATAATTTTTTCTATTTCAGATTTTCCCTCTTTTATATTTATATTAATTTTTGTTAATATTTATAATTGAGTTGGTCTCCTGAGAGACAGTCTCATAATTTTTTATTGTGAGACGAACCTCAATACATTATTTTAATAAGTTAAATACATCATTTCATTTTTTAATATATTATTTTTTTCTGAGAAAAAAACCATATTATTTGCTACAAAGAAATGCATCATTTCAATAAATTAAATACATCATTAAATTCGTCTCACAATAAAAATGATCCGTCTCATCTGAGAGTTTGCCATGAGTTGATTTCCTTTTCGTCTCTCATCATTTTTTATTGTATGACGGACATACATCATTTAAATAAAATAAATACATCATTTTTTTAATATTTTATTTTTTTTAACTATAAAAAATTACATTAGTTGCAAATTTCGAAGTAATTTGGATATATAAAATCTTACTAAGATTAATATCGCTGAGAAGAATGTCCGTATGAGAAAAATAATATTTGAATAAGAAGAGCATGTTGACTGCGAGTGAGTGAGCTGGGGTGGTTGGTTGTTTTGCAAAACGGGGAAGAAATGTCTAAGTAAGGAGGAAGCGTGTTTGATTTTTCTGTTTTGGAGCTGAGCAAGTGGGGACTCGATGCCACGTGGAACTATTTCATTGGAGGAGTTGGAATATTGGTTAATTAGTTTCCAACGGCTATTTCATCTTCTTCTTCGCCCAGTTTCCGTGAGAGTTCGATTAGTTTCAGAGCTGAGAGAAGTTGGTAATAAAATTCACCTCTTCACTTTCCTGTGGATGTAGCGAGAAAATCTGGTGAACCATGTTGAATAAAGATAATGATCCAAAATTCTACATCAGCATCACAGCATCAGTAGACGTTAGTTGGTTCCTTATTTTTAGGATTTATTGTTATTCATGGCATGTTCTAAGTTATTCCTAGGATTTCTGATTCTGTTAGTTTCCTTTATTTTCTCTACGATTGTAGCCTATAAAGTGGCATTAGTTGTTGAAGTAATTGTGTATCTCCATTTTCTGAATATCAACATTATATTCCTTCTACCAATATTATTAGTTTTGTTCTACTTTTTTTCTGTTCGATCCCAACAAACCACGTAATTCCGGTGTCGTGTGTTGGGTGATTTCGTTAGTTGGTTGTTCAGGATTGCATCGATTCATAACTGCACTAACAGAGAAGTATCCCGGATAGGGAGGGGAACATGTTTAAGTAGGTAAAGCCACACACAAGTTTAACAATCTTACAAAAACAAAGTAAAGCGCACAAACAATTTAATACATCGCATAACGAAAACTATTGTCATTTTACACAACAAGTATAATAAAAGGTAATCAACTCTTGCCCAACAATCTCATCAACCGCCTCTTGTTCACCAATATGTGTACATACAACCAGTCTTCCACACCCATGTAAGCCTTCATAACAAAAACACTCCACCATTTTTGAAAAAATAAGATCCAAAAGGCTACCCAGAATGCAAGAACGAATCCAAGCAGCATGCTGATATAAAAGCCTCTATTGATGAGCTTGTCTGAATCACCACTCCCATTAGTTGGCTTCACATCTTCAGGGCATGCTCTCGATAACAGAGGTGGGCCGCATAATCCCGGATTCCCCATATATGCAGAAGCTCCGAAGGTCTGCATATGAGTTTCCCATGGGATTCTACCCGACAAATTGTTGAATGACAGGTCGAGGACTCCTAGGTGACTCAATTTGGAAAGAGTGGGAGGAATGCCACCTGTGAGATTGTTTCTGGACAAATCTAGAAAGTTCAAGAGTTCGAACTGATCGATGTGCTGAGGAATGAGACCGGCTAAGTTGTTCCTAGAGAGATTCAACCCAAGAAGGCCTATGAGGCTGGTGATTTCTTGAGGGATCACTCCAGTTAACTCATTACTTGAAAGATCAATCATTCTCAACAATCCTAGCGTTTTGATGAAAGTTGCCTCGTTTCTTTTCCAAATGTCCAAGATCCCGGAATTGGAAATGTCGAGATATTCCAATTGTTCTTGATTTTGAAGCCATTCGGGGAAACCTGGCCCCAACTTGCAATTTGCCAAATACAGGTATTGGAACTGAATAGTGTGTTTCCTATGACTACTAATACTCAGAGTAATATTCAAGTTGAAAGATAAATCCAAGTCAGTTAACTGGGGAAGACTAGATAAATGAGCTTCAGTTATCACATCTTCAAGGCTATTATGAGCAGCATGCAACAACTTAATCTTGGGGAGGTGATCAATGTTTTCAATCAAGCTGCCATTGAAAGTATTGTCAAACAATTTCAACACTTTCAATGATACGCATGATGAAATATTGGGTAGTTTTCCCGCAAACTTGTTTGTCGACAAATCAAGACTCTCAAGATTAGGAAGCCATAGATTGCCTGATGAAATTCCCGTAAACTTGTTCATGGACAAATCAAGATACTTAAGAGTAGGAAGCCTTAAATTGACCGGCAAAATCCCCGATAACTCGTTTATGGATAAATCAAGACACTCGAGATTAGGAAGCCTTACACTGTCTTCTAGAACTAAGCCATTCAATGCATTATTCCTAAGGTTCATCTTCTTTAGAGCTGAGAATCTAGATATGTTAGGAAGTGAACCACTCAACAGGTTATGATTCAAATATATATAGTTTAACTTAATGGGATCCTGTAACCATGTCAGCAAATGGGAAACTGGTCCGTTTAAACTGTTCCCAGATAAATCTAAATGAGTTAAGCTACTTGAGTTTTGGGAACGAAGTGGAAACTCTCCATGCAGTTGATTCCAAGAAAGATCAAGATATGAAAGACTTGTCAAATTCCCCAAGGCATTTGGAATCCTTCCCTCCATATTATTATCAGAAAATCGAATGAAGGTAAAGCCACTACTCACGTTAAGAAACATTTGCAGAACACTAGAATCTAGATTATTAAAAGAAAGGTCAAGGCCGACAAGAGATTCAGAGGAATTATGTGAAGGGACAGAGATGGGCACGATTGTTGGAAGTTGGCAATCGGACAAGAGTAATTCTTTCAATGCAGGGAGTTTGTATATAACTTGCAACCATGTTGTACATCCCTCAAGATTGGCTGAACTTAGATCAAGGTATTCAAGTGTTGGAGAACCAGAAAGCCAATCAAGGTTTGTGTTTCCATAAAAATTATTGTAACTGAGGTCAAGATGTCGCAGGGCAGATAGGTTCCCAATCTGATGTGGGATGGGACCAACAAAATTAGAATCATGCAGACTCAGATGTTGTAGCTTGCTCAAGGAAGCAATGAAGCTGGGGAGAGTGGTTCCATGAAAATCATTGGCACTGAGGTCAAGATATCGCAGGGCAGATAGGTTCCCAATCTGATGTGGGATGGGACCATGAAAGCTACAGTAAACCAGATTGAGATGTTGTAGCTTGCTCAAGGAACCAATGAAGCTGGGGAGAGTGGTTCCATGAAAATTATTGAAGCTAAGGTCTAGATATTGAAGATGAGGCAGTTGAAGCAATGATGAGCTAATCTTACCTCTTAGAGGAGCAGCAGCATACTGATCATGTTCTGAGTTGAAACCAACATGAAGATCGAGAACTACGACATGGTTGGTTCGGTTGTCGCACACAACACCCTTCCATTCACAGCAGTTTGAGAATCCCCAGCTGGAGAGTCGGCTGTCATCGTCGATCAACTCCGCCTTGAAGTGGAGCAGTGCCATCCGCTCACTTTCTCGGCAATCACCTCCACTGCCTGCACATAAGTTTACGACCAATACTAACAGAAACAGAAGAGTTGGAATGATATTTGTAGTGATAGTCATTCTGAAAATGAATGCCCAAAACTAGGAGATTGCAATTCTGTTAATGAGTTTCATACTTTATATAAGCACATATCCAATGGCTTAATTTCCACATCTTTTAGACTACAGAGCCTATCTAATGACCATAAATTCTATCTATAATAAAAATGGAGTCTCGTCCCACACAAGTAATTTGAGTTGGAGGGACTATTGATTTGTAATAAATATTTAGACTTTTATGCCACATATTCGAAGGCTTTGCCATTGACACGCTTCAGCAAGGACTTTTTGTGTCTATTTTTTTAATCAAATTATTCAAGACAATTGATTTGTAAAATAAGGTTTAAATAATCTAAATTTATATTATTTAATTTAAAGTTCTAATAAATATTCATTTATTAGGAAATAGAATGCGAAAAACTTTTTTTCTTCAAATAAATAATAGGAGAATTATTTTAAATGATAGTTGTGCATTACATGATATTTTATTTATTTTACTTAAATTCTTTTCAAGATCAAATGTCCTCAAAATTCTCAAGCATCGAAATTTAAAAAAAAATCAAATTTTTAGTCAAGATTTAAAAATAAAAATAATTTAAAGATATATTTTGCTTTTATAATAGCCCCCATTCCTTTTAAATTCTTAAAAACTCAATTTTCTTCTTCATAATTTCATATTCCATTGTTAGTAAGAATGCTCCTCAATACTAGCAACAACTCCACTCACGAATTAGCAACATCATTCAACCAAATCAATACAACAGATTGAACAATTGAAATATTTTCGTATGATGAAGTATGGACAGATTATGGAATACTAGTATTGTCATTACTAAAGTGAAAAATTAATTAAAAAAGGAAAAGAAAAAAATGGCTTTTTAAGGAAGGCTCAGTGGAAGAATGATTAGTTTGAGACAATATATTTTCGAGGGTTGCTCTCATTTGGTTGCTGCAATATTTCCTCAAAAACTGTAAGAATTAAAACATTAAGTCTCAATCAAGACTGCTTTTTAAGATAAGTATTTCAGTTTATTCTTCATTATACTTTTAGAGGATGCACCAACACAAATCTATGAAGCATTACAAAAATAGGTGAAGAAATGCCTCTTGTTCACCAATATTTGTACATACACCCAATCTCCCACAGTGGTGTAAATCTTCCAGACTGCAGCAGTCCACCATTTATTGAAAAACAAGGTCCAAAAAACTACCCAGAATGCAAGAACGAATCCGAGCAGCAAGCTGATGTAAAAGCCTCGGTTGATGAGGCTGCTCTCATCTTCTGGATCACTTACCTTCTCATCATCATCATCATCTTCAGGGCATGGTCTCGATAACAGAGGTGGACCGCATAATCCAGGATCTCCCAAATACGAGGAAGCTCCAAAAGTTACCAGGTGAGTGTCCCACGGGATTCTTCCTGATAAGTTGTTGAATGACAAATCCAGGACTCCCAGGTGACTCAGTTTGGAGAGAGTAGGAGGAATGCTACCTGAAAGCTCATTTCTAGACAAATCTAGAAAGTTCAAGAGTGTCATCCGATCAATGTCCTGAGGAGTGAGCCCCACCAAATTGTTATGGGAGAGATTTAATCCAAGAAGGCCAATGAGATTAGTGATTTCATGAGGAATCACTCCGCTTAACTTGTTACTTGAGAGATCAATCATTTTCAACAGCCCAAGAGTGTTCATGTAAGTCTCCTCCTTTCCTTTCCAAACTACAGAAACACTGTCGAAGAGCCTCTTATCATTGTAACTGTCGTTCCTCCATGAAGAGAAGAGATTATTCCATGAATCGGAGTATATGTCTGAACTCAACAGAGTGAAGTTATCCATACACTTGGGAATAGTTCCTGTAAACTTATTGGAAGAGATGTCAAAAACTTGAAGATTTCTGAGATGGCAGATGGTTGAAGGCAAACTACCATGAAGCATGTTGGATTTCAGGATTAGGACACCCAAACTTGGCATACTTTCTCCCAACCACCTTGGTATTTTTCTATGAATTCATTTCCTCCTAAATCAAGGATTTGCAGTGCACTAAAATTCATCAATGACCTCTGAATTTCACCCCTGAATCTATTGTTCCGCAGATGTAATGAGAAAACAAAGCATGTCGGGATTGTGGTTGGAATCTTCCCAGATAAATTATTGTTCGCCAAATTCAAATAAGCAAGACTCAGCAAATTAATGAAACAATCTTCAAGAATCTCACCGGATAATAAGTTGTTCGAAAGATCAAGCAAAAGACTCGTATCTTTGAAACTGCAAAAATTAAGAATTGTCCCGGAAAACCTATTTCTAGACAGATCAATGTTATTAATAGGTGGCAAATGCGGCACTGAGCCAGTGAATCCATTAGAACTCAAGTCCAGTGTCGTCATTAGTTCTCCGACTTTGGATGTTAAATTTGGAAGGACACCATGAATCCGATTATGTGAAATATTCAGATAATTGCACACATAAATGTTGTCCCAAAACCATGCAGGAATGGTGTCAAAAATTCTGAAGTTGGAAATGTCAAGAACTTTCAATTGGTTTTGATTGCGAAGCCAACTGGGGTACAGTTTGCCAAGTTTAGCACTTGGAACAGAGCAGGATGTAACCAAGAAGAATTGATCCTCACAGTAATATTCAAGTTGAAAGACAAATCTAATATTGTTAACAGAGGTAGTCTAGATAAATGGGCTTCAGTAATCACTCCTTCGAACTGATTATAACCAGCTCTTAATTGCTCAATCTTATAGAGGTGTTCAATGCTTTCTATCAAGCTGCCATTGAAGGCATTCTCAGACAGATCCAATACTATCATAGATTGAGATGATGAAAGATTGGGTAGTCTTCCCGTAAACTTGTTACGAGACAGATCAAGATATACAAGATTAGGAAGCCTAGAAATGCCTTGTAAAACTCTCATAAACATGTTTCTAGACAAATCAAGAGTCTCCAGATTAGGAAGAAATAAATGGCCTTCTGGAAGTTCCCCATTCAATCTGTTATTCTCAAGATGCAACTTTTCTAGAAATGAGAATCTTGACATATTAGGAAATGAACCACTCAATAGGTTTTCACTCAACGAAAGATACTTCAGCTTGGTGGAATCCTGTAGCCATGCCACCAAATGGGAAAGTTTTCCATTCAATTGGTTCCGAGACAAATCTAAATATGTCAAGCTACTCGAGTTACTGAAGGTTCGTGGAAGCTCTCCTCCCAAAGAGTTATCAGAAAGGTCAAGATATGAAAGACTCGTCAGATTCCCTAGGGCAGCAGGAATGGTACTGTAATGTTTTAATAAATTATTTTATTAGTTTTACAATAACAACACATTTTAAAATTTTTTTGATTAATTTATAAAAATTGATTTTTTTACAATCTTAATGCACAATTTTTTGTTCCAAAATATTATCATAAAAAAATGACTTCATATAAAAATTTATAATTTTAACTATTTATTTTAAGTTTGAATAGATTTTTATAGGAATTCCATTTGTAATTGTTTGTTTTTGATACTATTGAATTTCATCTGTATCATACATGATGTTTTCGAACTTAATTGAAGGGATGAAATCATGTTTCCTCATTTGTTTGCTCTTCATGCAGGATGTTTTCTTTGTTTTTAGTCGTGTTCTGATTCCTATATCAAGGAGATGAAATGACATGGAACAGCTTCTGTAATGTTTCAAGTTTCAACAATGAAATGAAATCTAAACAGAGAAGTATCCACGGATAGCAAGGGGAACATGTTTATAAAACACACAAGTTTTACAATCTTACAAAATCCAAGTAATGCACACAAATAATTTAATACATCACATGAAAAAAAACTATTACTCCCTCCGTCCCACTTCATTAGTCCCTCTTTCCTTATTCGTCCGTCCCATATATTAGTCCCCTTACAGAAAATAGAAAAAAAAATTATGGAAATTAAACACTAAACATAATTATTTAATCCTAATTTTTATTCCTAATCTACCCCCAACCCAAAACAATTTAATACATCACATGAAAAAAACTATTACCATTTTACACAGTAAGTATAATAAAAGGTAATCAATCCTATTCCTTGCCCAAGAATCTCATCAACCGCCTCTTGTTCACCAATATGTGTACATACAACCAGTCGTCCACACCCATGTATGCCTTCATAACAAATACACTCCACCATTTTTGAAAAAACAAGATCCAAAAGGCTACCCAGAATGCAAGAACGAATCCAAGCAGCATGCTGATATAAAAGCCTCTATTGATGAGCTTGTCTGAATCATCACTCCCATTAGTTGGCTTCACATCTTCAGGGCATGCTCTCGATAACAGAGGTGGGCTGCATAATCCTGGATTCCCCATATATGCAGAAGCTCCGAAGGTTTGCATGTGAGTTTCCCACGGGATTCTACCTGACAAGTTGTTGAATGACAAGTCGAGGACTCCAAGGTGACTCAATTTGGAAAGAGTGGGAGGAATGCCACCTGAGAGGTGGTTTCTGGACAAATCCAGAAAGTTCAAGAATTCCATCTGATCAATGTGCTGAGGAATGAGTCCAGCCAAGTTGTTCCCAGAGAGATTCAATCCAAGAAGGCCTATAAGACTGGTGATTTCTTGGGGGATCACTCCGGCTAACTCATTACCTGAAAGATCGATCATTTTCAACAATCCTAGTGTTTTGAAAAAAGTCGCCTCGTTTCTTTTCCAAATTATAGAAGCACTTTCACTGGCACTGCTGTTACCATATTGAAAGTAATAGTTGAACGAGTCCAGCAAACTCATTGCACTGAAGTTATTCACACAATTTGGAATAGTTCCGGTAATCTTGTTCGAGGAGACGTCCAAGACTTGAATATTTGCAAGATGGCAAATGCTTGAAGGCAAACTACCATTAAACATGTTGGATTTCAGGATTAAGACCTTCAAATCTGGCATGCTAGCTCCCAGCCAGCTCGGTATTTTTCCATTGAACTCATTTTCTCCCAAATCAAGGACTTCCAATCTACTGCAATTCATCAATGATCTTGGAATCTCTCCTCTGAAACTATTGTTCCGTAGATGTAACGAGGAAACATGGCAGATGAAGTTATTTGTTGTTAGAATTTCCCCTGAGAGATTATTGTTTGCCAAATTTAGATAAGGTGAATTGAAACAATCTTGAGGAATCTCACCAGATAGTTGGTTGTTTGAAAGATCAAGGGAAGTGAAATGATCGACGGATTTTTTGCAAAAATTAGGAATTGTACCAGAAAACTTATTTCTAGACATATCTATGGTATGTAGCTTTAGTGGAAGATGAGGCAATGATCCAGTAAATTCATTAGAACTCAGGTCAATGGTAGTATAGAATTCTTGGAATTTAGATGACAAATCAGGAAGGACACCATAAATCTGGTTATGTGACATATTCAAATGATCGCACAAATGCATCTTACTCCAAAACCAAGTTGGAATGGTGTCCAATATCCCCGAATTGGAAATGTCGAGATATTCTATTTGGTCTTGATTTTGAAGCCATTCGGGGAAACCTGGCCCTAACTTGCAATTTGCCAAATTTAGGTATTTGAACTGAACAGGGCGTTTCCAATGATTACTGATACTCACAGTAATATTCAAGTTGAATGATAAGTCCAAGTCTGTCAACCGGGGAAGACTTGATAAATGAGCTTCAGTTATCACTTCCTCAAAGTTATTATGAGCAGCATCTAATTCCTTAATCTTGGAGAGATGGCCAATGATTTCAATCAAGCTGCCATTGAAAGTATTATAAGACAATTTCAACACTTCCAATGATAGGCATGATGAAATATTGGGCAGTTTTCCCACAAACTTGTTTGCGGACAAATCAAGACTCTCAAGTTTAGGAAGCCATAAATTGCCTGGTGAAATCCCCGTACACTTGTTTGAGGACAAATCAAGATACTTAAGATTAGGAAGCCTTAAATTGACTTGCAAAATCCCAGTAAAATTGTTTGAGGACAAATCAAGATACTTAAGATTAAAAAGCCTTAAATTGATAGGCAAAATCCCCGTAAACTTGTTCTTGGACAAATCAAGAAGCTTAAGAGAAGGAAGCCTTAAATTGACAGGCAAGACTCCCATAAAATTGTTTCCGGACAAAGCAAGATACTCAAGATTAGGAAAACTTAAACTGCCCTGAAAAATCTCTGTAAACTTGTTGTTCCACAAATAAAGATGCTTGAGATTAGGAAGCCTTACACTGCCTTCTAGAACTGCCCCATTCAATCTATTATTCCCAAGGCTCAACCACTTTAGAGCTAAGAATCTTGAGATGTTGGGAAATGAACCACTCAGCAGGTTTCCATCCAAATAGATATACTTTAACTTGATGGGATCCTGTAACCATAAGCTACTTGAGTTTTGGGAACTTAATGGAAACTCTCCTTGCAGTTGATTCCAAGAAAGATCAAGATATGAAAGACTTGTCAAATTCCCCATGGCATCAGGAATGCTTTCAATTTTATTAGCACGGAGATCAAGATGAAAAAGCGACTTTAAATTCCACAAGGCATTTGGAATCCTTCCCTCTAGATTATTATAAGAGAAACCAATGTAGGTAAAGCTACTACTCATGTTAAGAAACTTTTGGAAAACAGTAGAATCTAGATGATTAAGAGAAAGATCAAGGACGACCAGAGATTCA